>JBBDHG010000024.1:1762500-2035000 GCA_037951165.1 Lophius americanus | reverse complement strand
GTCTGCAGAGCTGGATAGTCTGAACATGACATTTTCCCGTACGGGCGAAGGTGGAGAACAGGAAGCACATGCAGAGAGCGTCGTCAATATCACGGAGAGCGTCAATGAAGGAAGGGTACCTGCCACAAAAATGGGAACCATTGAGCTAAAACACGCTGAAACAACAATGACATTTTTAACTGATAAAAAGAGTTCATTGGTATTTTTTTATTTGAGGAACCCTCTTGAAAATGAGATGGTTTATATGAAAGGAAATTTTTTCATTATATTTTTTAACTGTGGAACCCCTTGAAAACAAGATGGTTTATCTCAAGGGACATATCCTCTAATAATGCTAAATGTTCAACAGCTATTTAAAACATAATTTTCAAAACAGCATTTCGACAGAAATTTCTACTAATACTTCATTCCATCAGCCATCATTTGTAATCGTTTATCCTATCAGGGTTTCGGCAGGGCTGGAGCTTATCCCAGTTGACACAGGATGAAAAGCCGGGTAAAAACTGGACTTGGACATATCACTGAAAAAGTGTAACCCAGCAATGCCTCCTTATGTTGGGTGTTGTGAAAGACACCATCTCACCTCTCTTTGATGATGTGGTCCAATTTATATGCCGGCTTGTTTTCCTTCAGTCTCTCAACAGCAGACCACTCAGTTTTTCCATAAGCCCTCTTCAGTTTGCGTACAAATACCTAACAAGATAAAAATAAATTGTGTATTGACGACAGTTTTCAACATTTTAAATATAGCAGAATTAATCACCAATAAAAAAAAACAAGGTTTCGATGTTGTTTGACTGATGATAAAATTACAAATTTACAAAACAGACAATATGCAGTCATTAAATTAGAAATTAGATTTTTTTCCATGGGGTTAAAAGGATTTCAGGATTTAGGGTAAGATAACTTTCTTTTAATGATCAACTCATCTATCTATAGAACAATAACAATTTATTACATGTTTAAAAAATAAAAAATAAAAATCAATCAACTCTTCTTCAGAAACATATTTAAATAATGCCGTTGAAATCATTATGTAAAAAAGGGCCAAATATTCCTGTGATACCTTGTAGTCTCTGAACTTTCCAACGATTGGCTCGTGCAGCAGAAAGCGTATGTCTTTGAGTAGGTAGAAAGTCCTTGGTGCCGTAGAGCCCTTGTTCACCTTCTTCTTGTGTTTGGGCTCATGAGGGTAGATGCCTTTAAGGATACACAGTCGCCTGAAAGTTGAGACAGAGAAGGGTCAGGAATTATTTGTGAAATGAATGTTGTTTGGGAGGGTCTTGAAAGTTTGATGTCCAAATATGGACCTATTTTCCTTTATTTCATTTTCCCAGCATGAAATAATGGAAAATGAAATAAAGGAAATGAATGATTCATTCTGAATGAATTCAGAAATGAATCATTATATTTCTACCTTCAACAATCCTGATTATTATACGCTTAATAAAAGTTAATAATGTTGGAGAGCAGTTGGATTGAACTTCATTTTTCACACTCCATTTAATGTTTGCAAGTCAACTGTATTTACTTATGAGATGACAACGTTACCTGAAATCTGGGAGGCTCAGCTGTAACTTCTTGCGAGCTTTGTTTCTGGTGATGTAGTTGGTGGCAGAGCCACTCTCATACTGGGGAAAGCAAGACAAACACATTAATTGAACCGTAAGAGCTATGTGAATCAATATGAATCGATTGGCATTCATCTAAATAAAATGATTGCTCATCTTTACTAATAGATTTTATATTTGCAGAAAAACGAACTTCAGCTAGTTAGCAAGTTATTATGGCAGTAAGGCCTACTATGCTTCATTCTGATCTTGACCCGACATCAACTCTTACCTTTTTCTTTTGAAGTCCTCCCATTCAGAAATGATATCTGACCCTTCACACAAATATAAGGATTAAAATGTTCAACGAAATCAAGACTCAACTACCGAATACGACGCTAGCCAGTATCCACAGCAGCCAACGCACGTGTCTCTTGACATGCGCAGAAGGCGCTCCCACAAATAAGGACCCACTAGAGAGGAGGGGATGTCCGTTTGTCCGCCTTTGTAAATATACGAAGCAAACGTAACATCATCTCACTCTCCCACTTTTGCGCTGTAATCCCCCAAGCATCAATTGTTTTAATTAAAAAAAAATTTAAACAATAGGAAGAAAGATAGGCCATTAATAAAAAGGTTTACAGAAAGAAGAATATCATGTTTAAAATGTTTTTTGTACCAAAATGAAATTTATAAAGAGATGTAAGGGGAAACGAGGGAAAGAATGGTTGATATTTTGAGTCTGATCATTTGGAACCATTTTAAAGATGTACAAAAATCCGAAAAACTAGACATAAATAAATACATTTTTTAATACATATCTGAGCTCCACCCCCTTTTCCGCTGAGTGGTGGTGCCAAGGATGCTTGAGAGTGATGCAGACGGGCTGAGCAGAAACAGAGAGTGAGAGAAGGATAGTGAAAGAAAATTTAAAAAAAATACGCTGCGACAAAATCAAAACTAAATTATATATTGCTGGATATCTATGAATATGTGCGAAGAATTTCACAGGTTCATCATGGGGCTGCGTGGTTTTATAAAAGATTATTTTCTTGGATTTTGGGACTATGAGACACCAAAAGTGATGGTGGTTAAAAACAGAACTCTTGGAGTCATATACAGAACTGTGCAGTGTCTTGTAATCACTTATTTCATCTGGTAAGTTTCATATTTATGTACTTGCGTGCTTGCTGTATTTGCTCTGTTTATTGTATAGCTTTGGAAACTTCACTTTGTTGATTTTTATACATATGTTGTCATCAAATGTTTCCTAAATTAGTTTTAATTCTTCTTTGGAATCATAGTAATGTATAACTATATAGGCATACACACTCACAAACATTCCAGTTTCGAGGAGAAATATTTATTCTTTGTAGTTAATTGGAAATAAATTATTGTTATGAATGAGAATGGTTTATATTCTCTGTTCACCTATAAAGCAATTTTTATAGGCTTTGATTTTGAGGAGTTCTTATTATTCATCATGTTTTTGTTTTTTTTATTGAAACTATAATTTGTTACATTAGATTTCCTGAATTTAAAGTTAACCATCTTTACTTCGTGGCTACCCTCGTGGCTTCAGTAAAAAGGGAATAACAGAAACAAGGTAATCTGATACATACACCTCAAATGAAAGCAATGACAGAAAATGTGATATTAGTCTGTCTGTTCTCTCGTCTTGAAGGTACGTATTCATAAGTCAGAAAGCATACCAAGAGATTGAAACTCGTCCACAGAGCTCAGTTTACACACGAATTAAAGGCACAGCCATGCAGGGAGAGGATATCTTGGACACTGTAGACTATGCACGACCAACAGAGGTGAGTGCAGAACAAATAATGCAATTTAGATATTTATATAAACATTTCAGGATATTGTATGTAGGCTTTTCTGTCCATATTGAAACTTCCTGACTCAATTTATCATAGAGTATTGTACTTCATCACAAGGGACACATTCCTACCTCACTATTGCACCGAATGAAAAGATGGGGTGGTCTACTTTGGTAGACAGATCAACACTGTATGTTGATTATTTATAAGGCCTAAAAGCAGAAATTACCAAGTAACCTTAGCTTTCTAGTCGAAGTTAAACACACTACCCAAATTTGTCAGCTCACAGGACTTTAACTGTAGCTCCTGTTCAGACTGAATTTGGCAGAAAGTTAAAAAAAAAGGTTAAAATACGCATTTGAATTTAAAATTAGATTGTCTAATATCATTTGAACAATTTAAAAGGTTGTACTCTTGTAATTGCTTTCTCTAAATCCTGATAATGTGTACACATACATGTCTATGAATTATCTATGTTTATTTTCTTGTACACTAGTCTCTTTTACTAAAGAGATCCAGATCAAAAATGCAATTACTCATTTAAATATAGGACCAAACTAAATATACACAACATTTGAGCTCCTGTGATGGATGTATTGATTATGTCTTCAGAGCAGATCGAATCCTACTGATACTAATAGAATCTTTATGGTATTTTCCGTACAGGGTGGTGATGTAATTAGCACAATATTGAGACGAGAAGTAACATATGATCAGACACAAGGAACGTGCCCTGAGGTGAGAGGTCAAAAAAACTTTCTCGAAATAGCATTGACAAGTGTTTAGTTACATTGACACATTTATTGTCCCTTGTCTGACCCTCTGTTCTATTTCACGTCAGCATTTCAAAGTTGCCAATGCCACCTGCACAACAGACTCTGATTGTGTCCCGGTTGTATCTGATGAATTAGATGGTCATGGTACTGTTCCTACTATTCCTTACAAAAAATGTAGCCTTTTCGGGTATGTATGTATTATCATTGTTTTTATTGGTTTTAAACCAGGCTTTAGGACTGGCAGATGTGTACCGTACTACAACCACACTTTCAAGACGTGTGAAATCAAAACCTGGTGTCCTGTTGAGGAGCATGCTTCAGTACGGTAGGGAAGACAATGGATCCCCCTTTAGATAAATAAAAAATAGCAAACCATGAAAGTCCACTAACATTCAAACCCAAAAACAAAAAATGATTTAAAAAAAACAGCAAATAGGTAATACAAACAGACTCCTGCATCTGAGTGGAAAAATAACAGAATCGGGAAATTACAGTTGTCAGACGATCTTGTAATGATGCTGCAATATCAGTGAAGTGGTACAAAAACAATGATAATTGCAAGTTAGAAAAAAAAAATCTGTTATTCAATTAGTGCTGCCTAACCTGGGACTCCCAATGAGCCGCAAGATAAATAATAATAGGTTTTTAGAATCATCAGTATATATCAACAATCATCTATGTACAAAAGAGTAAACAAAATATAAAACATACTACATCACAGTAAATTACTAGATTGTTTTAGTGCAGCAAATTGGCCTCAGACAACTAGGACATTTTTAACATGATTAGCAGTACACTGATTGCAGAAAAACTAAATACAATAGTAATAAAATGGTATTAAAATGGTAATAACTGATTATTTTCTACCAAAAGCATTTGGAGTGCAGATATAATATGGTATATATAATATTTTTCAGGTCACAGAAAGGACAACATGGTGTATGTGACAGAACAGGAAAACTGTGGTGTTGAGGGTGGCAGAATGTGAATACTGATTATTTGGTGTATTCAACAGAGAGCCAGTATTAATGGGGGCCATCAATTTCACATTGTTCATCAGGAACTCCATCCATTTCCCCAAGTTTAAAGTGCTGAGGTAGAGTACCTTCAAACCGACACACACATGCACACACACAACCACATACACACACCTGTTCTTCTACACAGAAACACAAACAATTGCACACACACACACATACACACATTGGAGCTGAATCATGAACATCACAGGAGTGGCAGTCTGAAGCACTTCTGCTCTTTTCTTTGGCAGGAGTAACATCAGAGAAGCTCCCAGCAGGCGACACATGCAGAAATATCTCAGTAAATGTCATTATCACGAGGACAAAGAGCCCTACTGTCCGAACTTCCGCCTGGGCTACATCGCAGAAAAAGCAAGAGAGGATTTCAGTGAACTATGCCAGACTGTGAGTTTTACAACATGTGCTGATATTTACTTTCATCAAAATTATGAAAATTATTACTTATTTTATTTTTAAGATTGCACTCAGATTTTCTTAAAAATAACAGGTTGTGCTATTGTGTGGTAAAGATGAGTGTTATTTTTGTCAAGGGAGGATTGGTAGGGGTGTTCATCAACTGGCAGTGTAACTTGGACATTGATCCTTCACACTGTAAACCTATATATTCCTTCCGTCGCCTTGATCAACGACAGGATTGGGCAAACTCAGGTTACTATTACAGGTGAGTTTCAACACTCCATTATCTTTTTTTTTTGAGTATTTTAAACTCTTTCTATGTTTTTCTTGTTGCAACTTTCCTTGCTCTCACCCTTGGGACTTCTGTGGTGTTTCCCAGGTTTGCTAAGTATTACAGTAAGGCTGGAGTTGAGACTCGGACACTTATCAAGGCTTTTGGTATCCGTCTGGATATCATAGTTCACGGATATGTAAGTGTATGATAAATCCCTAAAGTGTATCCTCAACTTACTGTGGTGACTGTCGTTATATTAATTGGATGTCTTTAAGGCTGGTAAATTCAATCCCTTACCGACCATCATCAGTTCCGTGACCGCTATGACTTCAGTTGGGATTGTGAGTATTTACTATGTTTTTTCTAAGATTTTGACTAGTTGAGCTGTCCCTCTTTTCACCACTAACTGGTTTTCCTTTTCTGTTCAACTCACTAGTGTACCATAATCTGTGACTGGATCATGCTGACATTCATTGACAAAGATGACGTCTACAGTGAGAGAAAATTTGATGAGGTGAGTAAAAGATACCTCAACACACACAATTTAATTTGTGTGTATTTTTAAACAATCTCAAAAACCTTTTTTAAGAACACAGAATGATAGCACACACAGACACACAAATTAAAAAAAAACAATAAACAAAGAAAAGCTAGTGTTTTCCCGTGATTTCTAAAATTTGACACCATGTTTTCCCCAAGGACATTGTCAATATCTTGTGTACTGTATGAACCATTTCCCAGATATAATAGTAATAATGATGGTTAAATTCCGGTTGGGTGCTTTGTTTTCGGGATTCAGGTGTAGGGCAAGGCAAGGTTTTCAAGTTGTATTTTTTAAGCAGAATAGCACCAAGCAGATTGTTAGTTGAACCTTTGCCAAGGCTGAACTATCCTACACTTGCTATCCTACGCAACCTTCCATGAAGGCCCTTCCAGAGCACCTTTCAACACCCCAAACCCCTTTGTTACATATTGCACCATGTTTGTGTTATATTCATGCATAAGCATGTTTGTGCTAGTGGATGTGAGTAAATAATTTTTTTGTTAATCTTTAAACAAACTATAGCCTGATCAAAGGACCTCTTTCCCTGGGGTCCCCTGACACAAGAGCGACCACTGCCCATGCCTCACCCCTCGATAAAGTTTTGTGGAAATAAGTTCACATATTGGACCTGCCCATTTATCTTTAAATGCACCAAAATGTAACTGATTCCTGGCCCAAAACCCGTCCTTCCATGGAAATCTGTTCAACTAACAGACCATTCAATGGAAAAGGCAAACAATCAAAAAAAAAAAAAAAATCCAGTTTATTTATGTAACACAAATGAGAATTAGGAAGAAAGAATCTAATAAAAACGGTTTCATATATCTCACCAGTTTTTACTGTGTGACACTAACCTCTGCATATTGTGCAAAGAGCTGTGTATCCTTGATTGTCTCAGCAGTCTCAACTGATTTTAAATCTCAAATTTAAACATATTCCAAGCATTTTGTCTAAGCTGCTTCACTAAATAAATGATACTATGTCCTCCACAGATTATCAAGGAGCCTACGGGGATCATTTCCACTGAACTCAGCTACATCAACAGCTTCGGCTCAAACCATTCAGATATGTCAGAAGGTGTTCCGCTGTAACGCCATCAGTCACCTCGTTCCTCACGGGTTAAGAGTGTGGACTCTCCTGTCCACTGAACGTGGCTATGGCAGCAACTGTGAGGGGTTTCTCTGGCATCTGCAACAGTAATTTGGATTCTCAGCAGATTCTATGCTGTTTTCAGAGGGAATATAATAATATACTGCAGTTCCAGGAAATATCTGATAGCTTGTCCTTTCAAATGCTCTGTGCAATTCAGTTGGCTCAAATATCATCTTACACCAGGATTGACCCTAGATTTATGCAATTGTTTTACACTTATAAGGACGTCTGAAGTCATTAACACCCGTAAGGAATTTTTTTTCTTCATTCAGCTTCATTAAACAAACGTATTTGAGAATAGAGAAACTGTCCATTCTGTCTTTGTACCGAACAATGTCCTTCATCATCTAATGTTCCAGGCGTTACAAAACAGAGTACCATGTATCAGTAGCATTTGCGCTGATAAATCTACATCATTTCATACAAAAAAATTGCACATCATGTTTGAAGAATAAAAATGCTATCCTTCTTAAGGTCCATCTTCCACCTGATGTGTTCAGCAAAGCTAGAAGTTACAGGAGGAAACAGCAAGGGGGGTGTATGAGCAATGAGAATTAATCTAATAACGCAGGCATTTCCCATCAAATGGTTTGTCTAATAAGATTGTGGAAAGTGTGAATCCATCTGGATGCCTTGGAGCAATACAAATGTCAGTAGTGAATAAAAGGATTTGAGTCTGATGGATCGATATCTGCCACGTTGGATGGAGTGCAATGGACAGCATTATGTCAATGTGGAAACGGGTGTTTGTGACATGGACACACCTATTTTAAATCTTAAAGGCTCATATTCATATGAATCAAATTCATTTCTATACTCAATAAGTGTTGTCTGATTTAAGGGTGTATTTAGAGACTAACAGCGTAAAATTTCAACAATTTAGTCTTGGGGTCCTCTAAGTGATATTCATACATTTGTAGCTACATGTAGAGTATGCGTCAGTGAACTGGTCCAAGAAGCCAATCTAATTGTGACACAGATTGGTCTGAAATGTGATTCCTCGTCTAGGAAACGACCATCAGCTTGCAAAGTGAGTAATTTGTGAGGCAGTAATGTAAGTGATGGAACTGCACGTGTTGAGAAAAATCTGCTCGATCTGAATTAAAATTTAAAGACTCATCACATCAAATGCAAGGTTTCGATATGTCCAATCATTTCTATACATAAAAAGAATCAAATTTTCAGTAACTTCACTGAACGGTCAATGATTAAGCACCACGCCATCAACCAACCCCAGACCATCCTTGAAATGTGTTGCAATATGAGAGTAAGTGAGAGCTGCTCAGATCAGAGGCTGCGCATAAGCCACGACGGAAACATTAGCGGCAAAGTGAAGAGGAACCTCGTTACTGAGCAAATTAACGGAGCAGTTAAGACTGGTTATAATATTTCAGAAAAATATTTATTAAAGGTCAGATTCTCTAACTCACACATACTTAATTTTACTGAGAAATAATCCACACTTCACACATATCTACAGTACAAGCTTGTCTTGCTTAATCAGCCTTGCCGGTCTCCTGATGTATGCCCTTAACCCTCTGGAGTCTGAAGTCACATTGGCTTGATTCCCTAGCTTTACTCCGCTCGTTTTGTGTTCAGTATGTCAATACAGTATTTTCAAATGAAGAAATAATAGTCAGGACATAGAAGTGACTTGCAGAAAGAAAATTTTCCCAACATTGGCATGTTAAACATTATTTAATGGGGTATATCAAGGAAAAGGGTTAGATTTCCTGCCCGTATGACCTCAGACTCCAGGGCATGAAGGTTGATGAACAAGTGCATATAGCAAAGTTTCCTTATCAAATGTTTTTGTTGAGAAGTAATCTCCACAGTTGCCGCTGAGAGCATTGGGGGTCAGATGTTAGATTCAGTGAGCAGTCCGGCTGATGTGAGGGCTCATATCAAGCAACCAGTCAATGGTCTCTTTCAGGAAGCTCATGTTGTAGTGAGACGCTATGTTTCGAAACACTGTGATCTGCTCAGAAAAGCTCTGTAAATGGAAGAAAAGGAAAATCGACCATGAGTTAAATGTTAGATATTATAGGGTGTCATCAATAAATTCAATGTTTCAGAGTAGTAACCTTGGCTGGGAAGGTGAGGTCAAAGTCCCCGGCACATTTGCAGTAGAGGGGCATGTTTGCTTCCTTCACTCCTTTGCATTTTGTGCAAACCTAAAAGCACATGAGTTTTTAGACACGAGGTAGAATAAGGACAGACAATTCTGATAATGCAGCACAGACTTACAAGTAGAAGTTCATTCAAGTGATGTTCTCCAAAATTATTTTTTGCACTTTGCTTTATGGAGGGAAATACAAATAAACTTTTAAGTATCAGCTATAATCCTGTTACCACCGAGGTGCGGACTAGACTTGCTTGTGCGGCACGACCCCTACCCTTGATTGGATTGAAATCCAATGAATTTAAAAGGCCAAGCCAACAACTTGAACTCACTACTGTTGTGTTCCTAAACCTCTCCCTGAGCCATCTTTGCTGTGTGGAAGGATCATCCTGCCAACAGGCCGCTGTCTTTAGGGAATACTGTTACCATGAAGGGGTATGCTACATCTGCAACACTATTGAGGTAGGTGGTACCTGGTTAAAGCAACATCCACATGAATGGTAAGACCCAATGATTCCCAGCAGAACATTCCCCGAAGCAAAACACTGACCACTGTGACTTACCCTCTTCCCATAGTTTTAACTGGTAATGTCAGACACACACACCCAGCCATCCACATAATGTGAAAGGAAACTAGATTCATCAGACTAGGCCACCGTCTTCCATTGCTCCATAGTCCAGCTAGTCAAGGACTATATAGCCCCATACAAAGAAAACCATGTGTTCTGACACGTGTTCTATCAGAACCAGAATCTTTGGTACACTTCTGTGGGATTGGACAACAAGGATAAACCATTGGTTTCCATGTGCATCAATGAGCATTGATATTCGTTTGGCGGTTCATTGGTTATCCTGCTATAGACCAATATAAGTACTAACCACTGCGGACCAGAAAACCTAACAAGCTGCAGTTCTGGAGATGTTCTGACCCAGTTGTCTAGTTGTCGCAATTTTGCACTGGTCAGTTACAGATTCCTTATGTCTGACCATTTTTCTACTTCTCTCAAACCAACTTTGAAGACAAAAGGTTTATTTCCTGCCCTATGTCAAACCCACAGACGGGGGCTATTTTCACAGCATAAACAATGCTACTCTGACTTCTTATTATGTCATAAGTTATAATGTTATGGCTGATGGGTGTACCTGAGTTTAAAAAAACATTTTTACTAACCAGATCCTGCAATGTGTAGCTCATCAGTTTCTTCTGCAGGGCCTCCACTAGAGCCATCTCAATGGACTCCGTCTCATATTGTGCCTGGCAGTTGGAGCAGAACCACTGAGGCAGAACCGATCCATCCTGAAGGGAAGAAAACAAAATTCTTCTCACTCAAACATGATACAATTGACAATGACAATGACCAGGATCCATTCCTGTGTCATTGCGATGTCATTCAATGCTGCTCCTCTCACTTGTGCCACAGATGGGTCCTTGCAGAGGTCGAGATCCCGACAGAAATTGCAGTGGTGACAGATGAACTCAGGCAGGATGTAGGAGTTACAGGGATCACGGAACTGGGCGTCCTCAGAGAACTCTCCAACATCAATGAGTCGCAGGAGATCTCTTTTCAGCTTGTTCACCTGGTTATCTATGTTGGCGTCCAAAGAAAGGACCTGAACGAGCAAAAGATGGAATTGAGAAGATGGAACCTTTGTACATCACCTGCAGATATGCTGAATTTTGCATTTTGCCGAGTGTTAAAATCAAGTCTACATGCAGCAGGGAAAAGAGTTTTCTTCGTTTCTACTTTGATCATCTACCTGGCACACATATTTGATAAACTCAAGTGCTGGGTTGTTGAGTGGCAAATGGGATCCAGGCAGAACAGGAAACATATCTGAGGGCTGCGTCACACTTCTGGTGCCTGTCACCTTCTTCTGGATTTTTTGGGTGATTGTGAAAAAGTTCTGTGTCAGCTCGCTGGAGACATATTCTTGGGAGAAGGAGATCATTCCTGTGGGAAAGTAAAAAAACCCACAAACAACATATGTGATAAAAAAAATGTATTTAAATGTAATTAAACCCTCCCCTTCATAAGTGAAAGCGTAACAGATACTAGACTCTAGAGATTATTGGAATGTAATCTGAAGATACTAATAAATGTCTGCGAGGGTTTTAGTAACATACACGCTTCCCAAACAGCATCTTACCCGGAAGAGCACTCAAGTCTCCTACTGCCTGCTGGGATGCCTGGCTGCCTCCACGCCTCTTGACTGGTGTTCTTCCTGGAGTGTTACGTCTCAACTCTTCTTTCATGCTGTGGTAAACCGCTGCAATGTACGCTGGTTGGAATGGAGAATGTTTGGGTAAGTTGTTAGGGACGAAAAACAAAGAAAAAAATGTTTTGTACTGATTTTTGCATTTACCAGACACAATCATGAGGAAGTATTTCTGACAGGAGGCAGTTTGGGGAAGGTACTGCATGATGTTCCAGTTGCTTTCAATAAGCTCCTCCACTTCATCCGTCTCTCCGTCATAATCAGCTTCATCCTCGTCTTCATCTTCGCTGCCCTCCTCGTCTCCCTCCCCTCGCCTATTTTTCTTCTTTTTGGCTCCTTCCTAAAATTTGCCACATAAGAAAAAAGGCTTCCGTGTAACGTTTCTTTCAAAGATTCAAGTAGATTGTGAGGCAACTGTTTCGATCTGGATTACCTCCCCGTAAAGGATGTTGGAAGGCAGTTTTCCCTTCACGCCGCCGGAGTTTGCGGGGTCCATCCATAGCAGAAACTCCCAGCATCGTGAGAAGGAGATGGACAAAGAGTGAAAGATTTCTTTGGAGTGGATGCTGAAAGAGGACAGGATAACAATATTAAAAAAAATTTCGCTAAATGAGAAGAAAGACTACATTGCTAAAATATATTTTTTTAATACAACACCTTGATATTAATACTGTGACATATTGGCTTTAAGAAGAAATCTACATTAAATATGAGCGCAGAAATATGCTCAAGGAAGATCATTAGTACAACTGACACTGAAAAGCATCATTGTTTGTTTGTTGTGGTCCTAGCTGCAAGAGTTTTAATCCGGCCAACTCCTCATAAGATATTTATTCAAGATATTTTGTCCAAACATAATTTATTTTCCACTCCATTAATCCATTAGTCCCCTCTTTAAATTTTGCTTTATTGGTTTCACTTCCCGTTTTGGCGACCACAACACCATCTCTGGCAAATATCTGGCTGCTCTAATGGATAATTTGTGATGTTTACATCTTTTGAATCAAGTGTTGAAGCTCTTACCTCAGACCACTGAAACAAATATTCCTGGTAACACAGCAGTCTCCTCGGATACATTAAAAAGTGCATTTGTTTTATGGATGTAGATATGAATTTATGATTGTATATAATTATAATGTATTGTAATTTATATACAATACATATATTGTATTATATATATTATATATTGTTTTGTCTGTTAACAAGAGTTGGAGGAGGTTACGTGATCACCCATGTATATCGGCAAAATATCTTGAAGAGTTTTAAACAGATTTGGATGACATTATGTGTAAGGGTGGATCTTGGGTTGAGGGACTGTTGGTTATATTTTGAGATGGATCCAGATCTTGTAAATTATTTGATCTTTGGATATGACCTGCAGAAGGTATATGACTCACCTGTTAGTGATGTATTCTACATAACCGATAGCATCATCTATCCTTCGTTTTTTGGTACACAGGATGATCCTGTTGAAGTTTCCGTACACCACAGTGGAGCCGAGACGTTTGAATTCTGAAACCAACCTGAAAGCAGAATATGAGAACTATTAATACAAGATAATCACAATGTCGCTGCGATGTATGTTAAAAGTCGGGGGGGTCTCAATGCAAAAAAAGAAAAAGGTCACAATGAGGAAAGCATTTGCTCCACTGGTAAAAAAACAACAAAAGGCCGATATGAACAGACTTTCTTAACAAATCTTGAGATTGTATGAGTAACTCATATACATTCTCAACTTCAACTTCATCATTCATAGAGGATGATTTGGCACTCACTGTAGGAACACCTTCTTCATCATGTTATGCAGGGTGCGGTGCAGTGCGGGGTCATACAGCAGAGAGCTGGGGGAGTGCAGCCAGCGGTAGAAGTGCATCACCTGGTTGTCAGCGTACACATTGTGGTACTGTGTGATCTCTCTGACCCATCCCACCACCATGCTCTTCAAGATCCTGCTCATACAGCAGAGAGAAAACACCTCAGCTACGCAAAAGACCAAAATGAGAACCCTACATAAAAATGAGGAACAACTAGAAGCATACATGATCATGCATGACAGATATTTACACACCTGAAGGTGTTGGAGCAGAGAGCAGTCTCATCATAGCTAGCAAGACAGCTGGCTCCTTGGTTCCCTGACATCATGTCCTCCAACGAGGCTTGCTGAATCACGTCAAAACTGACACCCAGACTAGCTCCGCCCTCCATGTCATTGACATGCTGCGACTGGAGGATGGTGTTCACGGCCAGGCTCTGCAGGTCCAACTCCACACATACTGATAGAAACAGATGCTAGATCATGCACAAATATAGACAGTAGTAATAAAAAGGTGTGCAGCTGCTTTATGTTGTTTCTCTGACAGATTAATTTTCTTTCTGGTGCTTAGGTACCTGTGGAATAACACCCCTGAGCATTGATTTCAACAGAGCCCCGGTCATCACTCTCCATGACCAAACGACTGTCATCGGCCTCTTTTCCTCCCAGGTCAGGCCGGGCTGTGGGTGAAAGCCACAGCAGGTGGTTGTGTTTCCGTAAATGTCTTGCCAGGAACAAGTCTGAGCCAAAGATGGACACATCCTGTGGCAAGTTTCCCACAGGTAAATGGTAATACCTGGAACAAAAACATGACGTTGGTTTTACTTGTTTAAATATTTCTTGAAGCAAAAACTGAACCCAGTCAAAAAAATTACGGAATTGCTCTACACTGGGGGAAAAAAAGCAGGAAAGAATTATTTTAACAGACTGAAATAGATATAAAATATATCTTCTCTGGATCAGCCATCTTTGTAGTGGGAAATATGAAACCCACAGGCTAATAGTTAGTGGTTAATACCTGGCCATGTCGAAAGCTTGTGATAGACAGCTGTCTAGGTTGAGATAGTGGCGGATCATACGGCGGGCACCATGGCGCTGCCAGTCCAGCACATTATAGCTGATCTCATCAACCACATGTACGGGAACAACTGGGAACTCTTCAAGCACAGGCATCCCCGCAGCCAACCGTCGCAACTGCCAGTTTGACTGCATGGCTATGAGGGTGGGCCCACGACGCTCTTCCTGTAAATAACAACAGACCAAACACACAAACTATCAGTGATGCCTGTGTATCTAATAATTAGTAGAAAATTATTTATTGAACTTATCTCATCTGCATCTTACTTTGTAGTTAAGCAGTATGCGTTGGAGAGCGCGGTAAATAGCCTTCACATCATTCTCAGCTCGGACCTCAAAGTTGTGCTTCTCTGGAGGCAAGAGCTCCTCAGTTGTCTTCTCCAGCAGAGCAGTGCGTTCGGCGTTGTAGAGGTTATTCAAGTTTGGCATCTGGTTGCTCCTGACCTTGAGATATAAAGGTAACATTTGCTGAGGTTGTTCAATGCTGGCTGCAAAGGAATGCATGATCGGAATTTAAAAAGTCTCATAAATACACGATTTTGTACTTCAGGGTTCTAATATGAGACTTTCGATACAGCTGACATGAGTTTGTTTCCACTGAAAAAGCCTTGCTTGTCAAGATATGAGTCAAACCACCAGTACAATGGCAGTGGGAGACATGAAGAGCTGTATTCTTCTTACTGTGTCTAGGACAAAGATGCTGGCTTTGCGCTGAGAGGGGATGAACAGGCCAAAGAGAGCCTTGTGACCCTGGCTATGATGATACAGGTACATGTGGCGAACACTTCCTGAAAAGATGGCAAACATTACACAAATTTGTAAAGCTTATAATAACACAACACATTTCATGAAAGGGCTATCAGGTCAAAAAACAGCAAATTTTGAATAGAAGTCACAAAATGTGGGTGACAGGTCTTACCAGGTTCCAGGTAGCTGAATTGGGCCAGTGACCTCATTTCCAGATGCTCCAGGTCAAAAGATTCAGCGTCCCTTCCGGCGAGATCCCTCACAACATGCTTGTTGACCATGCACACACATCCCAGTTGTACCAGTGCGCGAAAAAGTAGCGGGACCTTAAAGAGATCACATTAATGCTGTATTCTTTTGACAAGACAACAGAAAGAGCATGATGAAGAGCATCAATAGCAACAGGTATACAGGATACCTGTGTTTCATAAACTCCTTCAATGTCTGGAGCAGAGAGGTCAGCGTTGATCTCATTGATATTTTCCTGGTACATGTCCTCTGGTACACAGTACTCATAAAGGTAGAACACCATGTTGGAGCGAGGCAGCACGCGGTTCACCTGAAGCCAAACAATTATTTAAAACGTCTTGCGTCAGAGTATAACAACATATGCATAGTGCTTATGCGCCATTAAAAATAGATGTAAATGTATTTTCCCGACGCTTGCCTTTTTGTATGTTACTCCCTCCTCCGTTTTTGGGACTTTCTGATTGACGTAGAAGACACGTGGGATGTTGAGCTTCATGCAGTGAAGGTCAGTACCAATCACAGCCCACAACTTGTATAGACCAGGGTGACTTGTCTCTGCAATCTGGAGGGGCACGGCAGGGTCGGGAAACCGGAGGATTGAATGAAACAAGATTAGAGGATTGTCCTTTTTTTAAAATTTTTTATATTATGTCTGGTTGACAATGAAGATGACTTTTCCCCACCTGCACAATTTGCCATGGCATATCTAGGATGCTGCGTGCTGTTCTCCTGAGGAAGCTTCCTAGGCCTGTGGTGGGACCATCCCTGATCACTCCTCCCCCAACAGGTTGAGCTTCACCATCAAGCATCCTCCTTCTCTTCCTTCTCTCCCTCCTCTGCTTCAGCTGCAGCTCCCATTTCTTCTTATGGTAACGCAACCACAGGAGACGTTCGTGCTGAATACAGACAGAACCAATGTATTTAGTAATTGATTATTTTGTCATTTCACAGTGAATGATCAAGGTGTCCACAAAAGAGAAAGAACCAGTACAATGACCCAATAGGTTCACACTTGAACCTTGTTGCTGCTAGCTAACCTGTGTTTTTCCCATAGGTGGAGGTGGCCCCAGGATCTCTCGCCAGGACTGAGTGAGCTCCATATCCTGAGACTCCACTTGGCTGGTCTCTCCTTGAGAGGCCCGTTTCCGCTTGGTGCTAATGAGGATGGCTGGCTGCAGAGGTCTAGGTGGCCTTCCAAAGTCTTCCATATCTGCAGCGTGGCCCATTTCAAGAGGCTGATGGGCCACCTGAGGGGGAAAAGAACAAAGTGGACTAGTGGTTGTGCACTAATAGACATGAAGGAAACTTTCTATTTGATAGAATATTTTTGCTGTAGGTTCAACAAACCTGTCTCTTCCCTTCACTGGTGAACAGCTCACTGATTTTCTTTTGCTTGTAAATATCATTTTTCTCTAGAAGTTTCTTGTGAAGCCACTCAGGATGCCTCACTCTGGGTACTGGATTTTTCACCTGATAACAAACAGGAAAAAAATCTATATATTTACTTAGAATATGCTGAGAGATCAATGACCAAAGTTAAATTTTTACCTGTTGAAGAGCTGCAGGGATGGTGATGATTTTCTGGATGGCACTTCCCAACCTCTCAATGTAATAACTCCAATCAAGGATCTGGACAGGCCCACCACAGAAGTGTTCATGTTAGAGGGAGCGCACAGAAAGCATTCACACAGAAAACCTAAAGCTTGTGTCCAAATACAAAACATGCTTGTTTAGAAACTCACAGAGCGAATGTCCAATTCATGTAGGCTAGGCATCTTCAACCACTTACGAAGAAAATGTTTCTTCACACTGGGCTCTGCCTGGAAAATGGCCAGAGGAATGGCTCTGTAGGAGCACAAAAGTGTGGTCGTCAAAACCCAAGGCTTTTAATTCTGCTCAACATTACAAAGGGATATTTTCTCCACATATTTAACGATAATAGTAATCCAGACCATTTTTTTTTACAATTGTCATTTCTACAGCTGAACATGGGTTCAAGGCTCCTAGGTGCAACCATTTTGTCGATTTTTTTTTGGCACATGTTCAAGAGCAACAAACTATTTTCATTAGTCACACTGGTGTACGTGAAAATAGATATGTACATACATTTACATTTAAACAAATATTACAAACGTATTTTTATCTACAGCTAGATCCATTGTATAATGTGTTAGAGAAAAATAACAATAAATATGGAGAATGTAGCAAAAGGAAGCATCGAAAAATGAATGAATTTACACTTAAATGGAAAAAGAAAAGGTACACTGCACACTGGTTTAAACACCGGTTAAAGTTATATTAAGGCTAAACAAAAAATAGATTAAAAAAACATTGAAAGCAAAACTTAAGACCCACACATTCTGGATATAAGATGAAAGTATATCAAAGTCCCAGTTACTTTGTAAGTAGATTAATTTATTCAAAGAACTGCATGTAAAAAACAATGTGTTTGTGTGTAGAAGTGATGTTTTAGAGAATATGAAAAATTCTAAATTGTTGTTCAAACTCAGCAATCAACCAAAGTACAAAAATCTTGCCCGAAAGTTATTAAATGTTGAAAAACGGAGTTGTTGTCTCACCTTTCTGTGACAGGTGAGCCCTCAGGTTTTCTCGAAATTACATAGCGACAGCTGAGACCTGCATCTTTCACCATTTGGTCTCCAAGGAACTCTGCGAGTCTCTTGGCGGTGCTGATGGATGTGGATTTTTGTTCTCCATAGTCCTCTAGCCTTCTAGACATGGATCGATTCTCTGAAATCAGTTCAAAAAGCTCCACATCTGGCATGTTGGCTGCCTGGGAAACCAGTTGAGTAAGGTGTTTTAGACTTTTAAAGGACTTAAATAGATTTTTTATCAGTAAATTAATTCTAAAGACTTGGAGAAATTAAAATCGGAAATTACACAGAAAATTATGTAAATATATTTCAATACTGCGTGCAGGTCCGCATATTGATCACAGATCTTCACCTTGCTGTAAAGAACGTCCAGCCAGTAATCTGCCACTTTGGCCACAGAGGAATACACCTCCTCGAGAGTTGTCCCTTTGAGGAAAGCCTCGAACACTGATGATTGAAAAATCTTGATGAGTTGGAGTTCTCCTCTTCTCTTAATTTCGAACCCCTTCAGCTCAGCTAGAGAGCCGTCCTCATTGAAAACAGCATACCTTAAATGTAGAGAGAAACCTTTCATAATCGTCCAATCGGGGCACATTCTTTATGAAGCTTTACTGCTGTTGGTGACAAAACATACGATCCAACCAGGTTCCGAGGCATTAAACTCACTGCCATCCTACCTTTTCTTCAGCTTCTTCCCTTCCTCTTTTGAGGCAGGCAGGATCATGGCCAGGTACGGTCCATCCACCTCAAAGAAGATGCTGTTCTCTGACCTCGTGGTGTATTGAAGGGTGGCGGGGTCGACCAACTCGTGGTACTGATCGTTGGTGAATCCTTCCTTCACCATGATGTTCAGCATGGCCCCAGGGTAAGAGATAGTCACCTTGGGCTTCTTCTCATTGCTGGTTTTCACCACAAAGTTCTCAGGAAAGGTGTTAGGTAAAACACACCATATACCATCGGTGTCCAACTCAAGGGGCCTCCTAAATAGAGTGAGAGTGGAAAATGTTATATCCGTGAACGGCTTCTCATATTTTAAGTTATACAACCATTACATGGACCTTCACTATGTCAGAGATCTAGAATCAAAATACATGGTGTAACACCAGGATAAAGCCAGGTAAAATCTATACAGTAGGAGCTGGATCAAAGCCCAAATGTCGGCAAGAATCTGCTGATGAAAAGTTGATAATGGGGCAGAGGATGATTTACCTATCTCCTGCATTGGGCCTTTCCATTCTAGATAACATATTACACTCTTTACATATTATATAACGATTACCCTATTTGTTCGATGAGTTCTCTGGCCTGAGTGATGATATTGGCTCCAGTGTAGCAAACAATACCGGCCATCTCCATGGAATACCAGCGCGCCCTGATGGGGACAAAAAGACAAAACCGACTGTATCAAGTCTGCAGCAGCAAAGGCCTCAGAGCTCATGTAACAGTGCTAGAAAGATGCCATCTCATGATATCAATTACTAAAACTATAAAACATTTCCTCCTACCCCTTCCTCATGACGTAGCCATAGAAAGAGTTGAGAATACACTTGTGAGCCAGCTGAAGAGATTCGTACAAGATCTCCATGTTTTTGCAGCGTTTCACTTCGGCAGCGTCTCCACTGTCCTGAGCTGCTGACAGTTTCTTCTTCCACACCTTGAGCACAGTTGGCAAGAAATTGCAAATATTATACAGAAAGTAATTGCGATTAAAAGAAATGCAGGGCATAGATATTGTATAAAAATATAAAATTGTTATTTATTTCAATACCTAAACGTACCTTGTGAAGACCCTTGAACTCGTACCGCCGATCTCTGAATGCTCTCACAGTATCTACATAGAAGGAGTTTTCTCTCTGACAGATGGTAGTGACTCGCTCCTCCAGCCTGGTGACATGGGTCTTCTTATATGCCCTCTTACAGTAGTCTGCAAAAGAGAAGCAGGTTCAACTACGCTTTGAAACCAGACACTCTTAACGCTTATCAAATCTTAGGAGCTTAAACGTACCTGCCAGACGTTTCTTCTCATGTTTGGCCTGGTCCTCCCTGTTGAGAGTGTGAAAGGCCCGAGGTGGGCCGTTTGGGAAAAATGGTGGGAACTTTTCAGACTCCAGTTGCTGTTGGATACGGTGGAACTCACTGCGGCTGGCGGGCACTGCAGTCAGAGGGAAAAGGGTGAATGAAACTTTGGCTGTGTTCAAGCCAATGTTTAAATGCAGTGCTGGCGAAAAAAACTATTTTATGACTTACTGATTTCCCCTCTCCACTGCCAAGCCATCCTCCGCTGGCAGGTGGCACCAGGCTTGTTAAAGTCACAAGCAGCACATGTGGCCTCATCAACCATAGCAGATGGCTGTGAACGTAGATAATTAGACATTGAATGTTGTGCTTTTCTATACATTCCATCCCGTTCTTTTACTTTTGATTTCTTTCACCTGCAGGCGGTTAGTGAGGATGATGTTGGGGTACATGGCTCCAACGTCCAGATGGTAGATGAGGGGGCATTCTATCCTGTTTGGAACCTCCTTCAGGGAAGTCAACTTCTTTTTTATGTCATCACAAACCTGAATAATTAATCAGGGAAATGTGTTAGAGTTTTAACCTGAGAGTGTTAACATAACAAAGGGGAACATGTAAAGCAAGAGACCTCATGAAAGTTGGTGACTTGCTCCAATGGGATTTTCTCCTCTTCCTCAATGGCATGACGTATTGTTCTCTCAACTCTTTGCAACAAGAAGTCAAATGCAGCTGGGTTCTGTCAACAGTACCAAAGGATCTTGATAAAAACATTCAAAAAGTAGAAATTAAACAAAGAACCAACTATGGTTGGAATTGAGATGTACCATTTTGAAGCGGCAGGGAATGTCACTGCGGAAAACGCCAGACTCCAGCGCCTCCACATGGCCGCCCACATAGGTCTCAGAGTCCATGACATGGCCGTCCCCTGTCAGTTTGTTGAAAACCTGCTCTTGCTTGTTTGGGAAAATTATGTTTGCGTGGAAGGCCTGCACCATGAGCAAGGCTTCACACAGAGTCCCAGAACCTTTACGCAGAACCTGATGACAGAGGAACAATGCGAGAGATGAATAAAAAAATAACCCAATTGCATTTCCATTGCTATGTGGGTTATCTCAGTCTTCATATACAAACCTCATCTGGCTCCATAGGAATAATGGTGCACAGAGCAAAGATGAAGGGATGAACATATTTCATATAAAGGTAATATGTGGCCACAGCATCTGAAACAGAGTAGGTGGCTAATGTCTAAGAGAAAAGCAGAGAACAGAAGGATGTTTATTCAATTGATGATTCCCAATCAGAAAAATCAAAGTCGTAATTTTCTTAGCCATAAAAAATTAAGTCTCCTTCTGCACCTGTGGCTCCTCAGTTGCCATACGGCACATCTCCTCAGGGTCTAGCTCTACTGGGTCATAACCCAGTTTAGCCTTTGCTGCTGCCTTCAGATTATGGCTTCCCACTGGCAGGTAGCTGTCTCTCTTTACCCACCTGACACAGAGGAGGAGCAGGTTGGAGGAATGATTATTTAACCCTATAGGTATAGGGTTATATGCTATGCTAACTGCACTACAGTCATTTAACAGTATCACAGATGCACAAACCTTAAGCAATCCATGTGGATGGCTTGACTGGACTTATACTCTCCTTGGCTATCTTTCTGAAAACCAATCTCCCTGTGCATGCTCATTCCATGGAGGGTAGACCGAGACTCGATAAAAGGCCTTCAGAGAGTGGAAACAAAGTGAAGGACATTGCAAGTAAACATCCAAGTAAGCGTTAGTAACAGTTATTCGTGTAATCATGAGGGACAGATCCACTAACCAGTCAAAAAAGTCTCCATTGTAGGTCACAAAAATGTTTGGTTTTGTTTCTTGAACGTGATCAAACCACCTCTGAATTAGGGCCGCCTGTAGACAATTCACATATTACTGCACTGATGCAACCAGAGAAGCTTTGCATGAATATATTCAACAATGTATTTATATACTGATATGCAGCTATTTACCTCATCAGCCTCATTGAAAATTGTGAAAGGCCCTTCATATTCAGGTTTGGGAGTGAACTCAAAATCTTCTATGTCCTCAGAGACAATTTCTCTGTTTGTGATTAGAAACCCCTTGGAAGGACACAAAAACTTGCTGAAACTGATGCATTCATGAAGAAAAACTGAACAATACAAATGTGATAAACCTCCAAATCACCTGTCCGTCGATCATGTAGGAGATCATCATAATCTGATCGGTCTCCGCATCTGGAAATTTCAGTGGCAGTTTAGTGGTCTCTATGTCGAAAGCCATAACCACAGGGTCCTAAAAGTAACAAAAAAAGAATTTCAGTAACTACCAAAAAAGTGACACTGAATAAATGACCGATACCATATCACAATAGATCATAGAATCCTCATACTGGTCGCTCCACAAGGTCATCTCTCCGTACAATCTCTGGTGGGTAAGCACTTCCTCTGTATCGAACATTATACCAGTGAGCCTGACAAACAGAGACAGAACTGATTAGAATGGTAAATGTGTGGATCTTTGAGGGTTTTCTAAAGCACTGTGATGACATAGATGTGTTTTTACCACGTGGATCTTGATGTCGATGGACAATCGCACATGATAGGGCACATCATACTCTCTCATGTCAACTATGTTGTCCAACTGGTCCGAAATACTCTTAAATGTCCCTTCTTCGTCTTTTGAGGTCACGTTGCAACCTGATAAGGCACTGTAAGAATGCATAAAAGATCGGTGTTACAACAGATCGGTGTTACACTGGAAACATTGGACCGGTGTTGATGTGGTACCTTGATAACATTGAGGTGTAGGTGTCATTTGACTTCTCCCTCTCTCTGTTCTTGCGCACCGCTGGGGAGAGTTCACGCTTAACCTTGATAAGGTCATCCACTGTGTTGAAGGACAGCTTGATGTAGCTCCTCTTCAGACCAACTAGATGGTTTGGCTGGAATGGACAGTAGGTATTCCAGAAAGCAGATTTAGTGAAAACTTTAGTATGTTAACCCCCAGATGAGAGAAACTGTGGATTTTCTATTCCAGGAAGAGAATAAGTTAAAGCCTGAGTCAGTTGCCATCCAGTATTAAAGTATGTTGACTTACTCATCCGATAAGAGTCTTTGCTTTGCTCTCAGTTTTTAGCCGAGAGCAAAGCAAACCGATGCCCACGCTGTGTGGCAACATACGCATACGCTTCACTTAGCTTGTCAATCGCTATAATTCCATTGGGATTAATGGGGTGTTATTTAGTCATTTAGGTGTCAAGTTTAAAACTTTTAACAAAATTTTAGCATATTTTTTCATGTATCATAAAACATTTTAATTTTGTCATAGTGCACATGAAATTAAAACACTCACCAGGTCCAAGTCTTCTTTTGGCAAAATTTCCAGCTTTGCCACCTTTCCTTGGAATTTCTTTGACAGGTATGAAATAACTTCCCTCTCGCAGTTCTGGCAATGAAGTTGTCTTTGAGTAATGAGTTTTTATACATGTTTTCATCATATGTGAACCGAGAGACACTTACTTTTTTAGTAGCAATGTAAAAATATGGCTTAAAGGGTAGGGCCACCTGTAGAGAAAAGAAAGCATGAGATTTATGTTATAGGAATGGGGAAATTATTTTGGGTGGATAAATATGCTTGTGAAATAATCGTAAATGTTCAAAGTATGCGGGTCTGGTCAACACAACAATAGTAATCAGCTAAGCAAACACACCTTAAACTTGCTTCCATCCTCCTGGATGAAATAATAGTCCACAGCACTGACCATCCTCTTGTCTTCATCCAAGATTTCCGTCTAAATGTGAAGGGATTATAGGCTTTCACAATTACTTATCACATCTTCTCCTCGAGGCAGACAGTTCAGGCATGGAACAGTGTGTGCTTACGGGATGCATGTTGATCAACCAGCCTGTTTTCTCCCCCGGCTCCTTCATCCTATCGAACCCGAAGCGGGCGTCCATCTCGTCTGTGAACTGGCTGCGCTCCAGCCGCTTGAGGGCGGACATTGAGGAGCCATCGTCCCTGGTTCAAACACACATAGCAGATACATCACATTTCCATATGGCATCCGCTATTCCAGTTATCGAGTGTCATTAACAGTCTAAAGGAGCGGACTTGACTGTAAATGAACTCACTGGTTTTCCTGATCTCCTCCACTCTGCCCACGATCCGTTCTATAACGTCCGCTGTTCTGAAAAACCATGTCCTCTTGTGTCTGTTGGATAAAATTAAAGAACTGCAAACTTCATAAGTCTGTCGATACAAATTAGTTTCAAAATTACTTGGATGCTATTCCAAAGGTTTGTCCGGTTTCCACAACCACTGTCTCTGACATCGCCTTGTTTTCTTAATTTGGCGCGTTCCTGCAGTTCCCGCGAGAGCAGCGCGCGGGAGGGGGGGAGATCGTCAATTAAAAAGATAACTCACTCAAACCGGAATTTACCGCAGCACTACATACTGTCCGTGATGGACGTTACCCATCGTCATATCCAAATCTTGCCGTGAAAGTCGCGTAGTTTCTCATCGATCAGCTCACAGAAACTCGCTTCATAGTTTGTGTCTGGTACTTTCCCTCCAGATACGCAAATGCATGTATTTATAACACGGTGAAAGTGAATTTATCATTATGTGTACCATTTAACTAAAATAAAATAAAATACAACTGAAACCTGGGCGCCAATTGGGCCATGGACTGATTTGTTCGCTCATACCTGACGCTTACTGCACAGGACAGCACAGCATAAATCTCAATTTTTCAACCGAATTTTTCATTTAGTCTCACTTACTGTTGCCAACAGGTGCCGCTGTCACTGTAACAGAATATGGTCGTAATGGCATCTTTAGGACCTTGCCTATGATCTAACATGTGAAACTTCGTATAGATTTATAACAGTCTATTTATAACTAGACTGAATTATGTCTGAAACCCAAAAACCCAGAACTCTGCTACCTCACTGAATACCATGTGTGTATCTAATAATTATCAACCGACTACACACCATGTGTGTATCTGATAATTATCAACCGACTACACACCATGTGTGTATCTGATAATTATCAACTGACTACACACCATGTGTGTATCTGATAATTATCAACCGACTACACACCATGTGTGTATCTGATAATTATCAACCGACTACACACCATGTGTGTTCCTTTAAGAGCACTACTGTACATCTGCACCTGGACAACTTTTGCACATCTCCTACTGGACTATTTTAATTTATGTAATATATTTATATATGCCATTAGAGATCTGTTTCTTTCCTTTTTTGTTTCTTTATATATTTGCATGCACTTTATTGTATCTTAAATGTGTATTTTTTATTTAGAATTTCTGTATGCTGTAACAGCTGCAGCTGCTAAATTTCCCATTAATAAAGTTTTAATTAAGTTTATAGTTTAAGTTTTATTTTTTCACTTCCTGGTGCTGCATGTGGCGATGTCACTATAACAGAATATTTTCATATAGGCATCTTCAGGTCCTCAGATCCAAGATGTGAAGTTTGGACAGATATCAGAGATGGGACAGCCCACGCGTTAAATGGCAAGTTTCACAGCGCCATGGCCACGCCGCTATGTTATGGAAAAATCTTTGATAAGTTTGCATTCTCAATGCTTGGAGATTGTTTTCACTAAATTTGACGGTGATCGGATGAAATCCCTAGGACAACTCCGAATACCAAATACACAATGAGCATTGGTTAAAATTGATGCAAAATTAAAAATGTCGGACTTCCGGTTTACTTGAGACCATGACTCCAATAGGCTTTTTGTAGGTCCTCCTAAGATAGACGTGTACCAATTTTAATCTTTCTAGGTAAAACTCAAGGCCGGGGCTGCTTATTTGGAATATTGCAGGGGCGTAAAGCCAATTTGTCATGCCCATTCCCGAAATCCACATGTCTTCACTTGGCCTATGGTTCTAGACATCTTTACCGAATGAGCTTATGAACTATGAACAACAGCGCATTATCAACGTGTATTGAGTTATGTCACCAAATTGGAAAGCTGTGGAGTCAACGAGCCAGTAATACTATTAATCAAAGTATGAAGGGTATCACTCTCTATTGCCGTTAGGTAGCGCTATGGGAGATTCATGGGAGATTCATTCAGATCTCTTCAGGGTGGGACCTTTAGCCAACATTCTTTTCAAAGACAAACATCCTGCACAACAACGGATGTCCAACTTGTTGTAGCTCTCCTGACCAAATGTGAACTGTTTAGGATTTGACAAAAGTAGATTTTATTTTTCTTCTCCCATGTAGAGAAGAAAAGTAGTAGAGGCGGGTCTTTATTGTGACAAGGGGAATTTGGGCCAGATTGGACGATAGATGGCAGAGTTATGGCAATTTCGTTTTTAATGGCCAGATCCTGATATTCGCCGTGCTATTGCATCCAGACTGTTGAACAAAAACTCAAGGTTTTTGTAACTCTTAATCCTCTCGGTTTAAAATGTCAATACATTTTTTAAGGCAATCGGGTCAAAATTCTAGAACTAGTTCGTTCAAATACAACACACATCAACTGCAAAAAACGCCTTAAAATAGCACATTTCAATAAAAATGGCTGACTTCCCGTTGTTTGGTGCCATAGCAACATCATAAATAATACATTTAATTTATAATGCACTTTACATTTGGATCAAATCTCAAAGTGCTACAAAGTAAAAGCAGATAAAAAATAAAATAAAATAATAACTATATAAAAACATGAACAAAAAGCAGCAATGTTAATTAAAGTTATAGGTTCTGCTAAAAAGGAAAGTTTTAACATAAGACTGGCAGACCCTGAAATTATTTAAGTGTACCAAGTTTCGTGCTTCCAGGTTAAAGTAAGTCCAATGGGGAAGGTATTCTGAAAACTTCTAGGGGGCGCTGTAGAGCCATTTTGCCACTCCCTCTGTTGCGACCCACAAAATTATTATTTTTTCGCCAGGACGGAGAACTGTCCAAAGTGTCTTGAGTTTTCGCAGATTGGAAGAGCAACAAAAAGGCGATTCTCGGCTGAAAAAAAACCCCGAGCAGATGTAATAGGGTACACAAACTGTTAGTGTTCAGGTCCTAATAACTCTTTTCACATGTTACACAGTGCATACATCCAGTAAAACCTCGTGGAATGTATCCCTGCATTTGACCCATCCCTGAAGGAGCAGGTGGGCAGGAGATGAGGTTTCAGGGTCTTGCTCAGGAGCAATGGCATGTGGCATCAGGGACTGGCCTCAAAACCTGGTCTCCCGTTTAGGGACGACGGTTCTTTTCACTGAACCAAGTACACTAGTACTATGGTGATAACTGCCAATTTCACTTATTTACAGCCCAAACGAAGACCGTCACAATTTTCAAACACTCCACACCCTTAAAATAAAAACAAAGTTTCTTGTGTTATTGTATAATGTGTTATAAACAAAGTGTCTGTAAGTCCTTCCATCGGTTAACACATGGAACTCGTGTTACTGCGATTGGACACGCTTGGACACGCTATTTATGAGGCTGTCATGCATGCTTATGTTGTTCTGACGTCAGACGAAATTATCTAGCGCATAGACGATCTTCGAGAGTTACCCTCCTTCCTGGTGGGAGGGGCTTGAGCCCCCCTCTGCACCCCCTCCCCTCTGCACATGTTTACAATCCAAGTGAGGAAGAGGTGCTGAGGGACTGTTTGGCTCTGAGAGGTGGGTGCAACTCTAAGTAGCTTTGACATGTGCTGCTGTTGGAAATTGTATTCGTTATTGCAATCTTTTGTTTGAGTTTAGCATAAATTGTAGTGAAGTAAGGCCGGTATTCGGTGTGTTATGCGACGCTATGAAAGATATTCAGTTGTTAGTTTGACAGCTAGCTTATTGGCCTAGTGTGGAACCGTTAACCAGCTGTCCGTTGTTTGTGGTGGTGAGTGGCCCTGGGAAAATGCATGTGAATAACATTTAATAACCCTTTCAATAATGCACTTTAATAATTGAACACATTTATCTTCACTTCCTATCTGACTTTTAAGTCAAATGTACTTTACTCTTGGGCAGAAATGGCATATTGGATTCAGCTTCTTTTAATTATTAGTTTTCCGTCTAGTACATTTTAAATTTTCTAGAAAAAACATTACATTGGTACGTGTTTTTTTTCCAATCACAGTTGATATTTTGTGTTTATGTGATAGTGGATTGAGGTCTGAATCAGGATACTTTATCACTCCTTGACTCGTGTAATTTTATTCCACAGTGTAATAAATACATTTACATTCTCAGTGCTGTAAGTTAATGTTGAAAGTCCCTTTAAACATACGACACATTCGCTTAACTACTTGCTACCAAACACCATGAACACAACATTCTCATATGAGAAAGAACATCTTCATCCAGGGACACTTTGAGCCGTTCTATTTATATGTTTAATATGTCCCTTCGGTCTAACTTATGTTGGCTAAAAATATGCTGTAAAAATATGATGCCTAACACAATGCATGTCAGGACACAAAACAGCAATAGGAAGAGGAAACCTCAACTATACTATGACTCCAAATTTACCCTTTAGTTAGTATTGAATCAGGTTATAAATTTGATTCTTGATAAGACAGAAAACTAATACGACATGAAATAAAGAAAGTTTTGACCTGATTTGTTTCCTTATTGCAATTTAGTGTAGAATTGTATTAGAAAACCAAACGTGGCCAGGACTAACGGTTTTTATATTTTGTTTTGTCCTGCATGGAATAGGTAAAGTGCTATTGAATTCGTCCTTGAGCATAACTTTGCTTGTATTCCTCAGATGCTTCGATGAAATATGAATGCCAAAACATAACAGCATGCTTTTTTGTTGGTCTGATCCAACAAATGTCTGAATAAGCTCAATGTGGTATGATGTACTACCTTTTTTCATTTTTTGGGATTGCTGACTTTTACAACTGCACTCTACAAATTCACATAGCACTAATTTTCTAGTTCTGCAACGTGATGCTTCAGCCCCCGCTCCAGAATACAAATGCATTGTGTCCTTACACTTTTTACTTACACATCCAATTGTCTCTAGTATTTCTTTATTTAAGTGCATACGTTGGTAGACATGAATCATCAGTATTTGTATCATATGGCGGGCAAATCATTTTGTCCTTTATTTTTTATTGTTTTTTTATTCTGGTGAATTTGGGTATGTTGGAATTATGTTTAATTGATATTTGTTCCTCCTCCTCCTCACCCTTCATTCTCTCAGTCTTGACCTTTAGCCTAATTGAATTATTATTATTATTAACTACTGTTGCTGCTCATGTCGGCTCTCACAGTCTGTTCACTAGAAAACGGCCTTGGAACTGTAGCCTGCCTTATCTTGCTAACATAATGAACTAAATAAATAAAATAGATTTAAAGGGCTCAAATTAAAGAAGGAGTTGCATATTACCTTATAGATTTTAAGTATTGGTCGTAATATAATTTTAATCAACACACTTCTAAGGATTTTTGTACTCTTATGATTGAAACTAGCATTTCTACCTATGTTTAATCCATTGAAGTTGAGCCCCCACACGTCCTGTTACCCAGAATGCTGCTGTCCTTCTGACCTCTAAACAGCTCAAGAGAAATGCCCTCAGACGAAAATACTACACAGACTCAGAGCTGCATAGCATGTTTTCCCAATTTCCTTCTCACCAATTCTCTTTTGTGCCGCCATAGTAATGTTTGAAAGTTCAATAAAATCCGATTAATTACATTCTGGCAAATAATAATCCATAGTAAAATACTTAACATAATTGAATAGTACACGGATATATATCTCCCTCAAATTTCGCTTTAAAGGAAATTTGTGACAAGAAATTATTTATTAAATGATTTATAACTAACTCGTCGATGCTCCATTGTACTCAAGATATATAATATAATCACTGTTATAATGTCATGTGATAATATGAAATGTATTATATTTAGAGACTAATCAATATTTTATTTTAATGCTGCAAAGTTATTATTATAGTGGGTGAAAGGTATATTCTATGATGTCGATTTTAAAGTTTAGTATCTTATGACCTTTATCTCAAATTAATGTTAATGCTCCCCTTTTTCTGTTTTTCCGGCCTCAGGAGGATGTCTGTTAATGATCCTATTTGCAGTTTTGGGACTTATTCTGTGGATATTTTTGCCATTGTGGTGGATTAATACGAGGACGGTATTGATGATGGAAGAAGAGGAACCTCCTGGTGGGGGTCCTCCTGCTGCAGAGAAGGGAAACACCACTACACAATCCCCTCATCCAGACAAACATTCCCCGTCAACAGTTCCTGCTACCTCAACACACAGTCTTGAAGTCAAATCAGTGGACACAATGGCCATGCAGTCATCCTCTACGATAAATTCACCAAAGCCGTCAATCCCACTGACCACCCAGAAACTTTCAAAAACCAGCCGGCCTAAGCTCAGTTCAGGACCCGAGGCGAGGGAACGCCTCAAGTTCATTCTCGGAGCATCAGAGGACAACTCTTCAGATGAAGAACCTATGGTCAACAAACCTCCTCGTGGCACTGCCTCCACCAACAAATCCAGTTCATTCTGCCGCAAGTAAGACCTTTTAAATCTCAAAATTACTTCACCTCTCCAGGGTATGGAATTTTTTTTATCAGTTCGTCATTTGACCACACACCGGCGAAAAGCTTTGTTTGGAAGTTGTAACTCTGCAGTGTGACATGGAAGCATGTAACTCATGCCAAGCATTAGTCTAAATATAAACAGAGTTGTTTTCTGTGGCCACAGAGGTTATTTGCCAGTAAGTCTCCAGAAGCTGTGTATTATCAAAGGACTGTATTGACTTTATGTAATACTGTTGGCAAACACCTCGGCTCTATTCTTGGAACAAGAACAAAATGACTTTGAGCTGTGGTATGTGTCTAAATCACAACTACAAACAAAAAGACTGTATCAATTTCCCATTCATTTTCATTTTTAACTAATTTCTCCACTCTCTGCATAGTGAGGAATTATATTTATATCCAGCTTTGGTTTGACTTGATCAAAATTTTGAAAGATGTTTGATGGGAAAATAGTTTATATTTATCAATGTGCCCTAAGGTTTTTGAGTCGGTGATAGATTTTCCCTAGATACTAAACACTTATTTCCTGGTTTTTGCTTTTACTCTATAGATTTGTAAGGTGAATATCTATCACAGCTAATCTGTAGCTTGTGTTCCTTCAAATGTGGGAGAGGAGAAGGGAGAAAACGCCTTAGAGCAACATAAGTGGTATTATTTTTTCTTGAATCAGGAAGTGTAGTTTCACTATCAAGACATTTGGAACATAAATTACAATGGAGGGAAATTACATTCCCCCACATCTCTAATGGTAGCTGCAAACAAAAGATAAACTGTTGTGTTCTTTAAACTGATACACTTTCTACAGTGGTTATCAAATGGACAATTATCACATGCTTACAGCAGCACCTTGAATGAAAATATGCATGATAAGTTTTTCTGAAAGTTGAAAAGTAAAAATTTCCAAAATGTGGGAAGAAGAAAATATCCAGGGGGATGGCAGATTATTTTCTTGTCATTGGTTTACAAGAAATGAATACTACAAAATTGGAAAAATAAAGAAGCTCCAACACTTAAAAAATGGAAAACATTAATGAAATATTACCTGAATATTGAAAAGTCGACTTTCAACAATTTTGAAAGTTATGGAACTCAATTTATGAAACCCTGTAGAAGAAGAAAATATCGATCAGACTCGGAGGCTAGCAGGAGATTAGAGGGAACCCTTTTCTTTGTTCTTGTGTGTGAATGTTTCTGTTTCTTTTTTAGTGTGTATATGTTAATGGTTTAATGTTGTATGGGAGGTGAGGAAGGATCAGTTTGTTGTAGAGGGAAAGATATAAACTTTTTTAGGGGTGGGGAAATTGTTGGTGTAAGAATAGTTCTATTCATGGACAGCTGCGGGGGTGTCGGACGAGGGTGGGGACTAATGTAGGGGAGAAAAAAAAAGTTTATTTGGTAGTCGCAGTATGATTTAAAAATCTAATTGAATTTTTCTCAAGATTGGAAAGAGAGAATTATATGAATTATGTTTTTATTTACATCTTTTGCTTACATGTAGATATGTGAATATGTTTATATGTATGTGTGCATGGTAAATGTATCTATTTATTTAATTATCCTTTTCTCTTCTTTTTTCTTTTTTTCAAAACCCTTTTGTTTAAAGATAATACTAAGTTTTGACCCTATCCACATTATTAAAATAAAATTATAAAAACATTTTTTTTTTATGAAAGTAGAGTAGTAACTTCTGCAGACAAGTTTGTGATCGGGAAGGAGCTGGCAGGGCCATTATGTAACGGAGGAGAGCTTGGGCCGGGGCATGTTATTATGATAGAATGTTTTACCCTGAGAATGTTAGCTCCATTGGAGATAACTGTTAGACAGACCAGAGTTTTATTATTACAGAGGTACATATTGTGTGTCCTCAGAACAAGGACTGTCCTGCCCGACTCATATGCTGGGAAAAAGTTTATCAAAAACCAGCTAACTGAGTGTAGTCTGTATCTCATTAGTGAAGAATAAGTGTAAAGTTCATAATGCTGGGACACAGCTGCACTCCAGTTTCACATTGTACCTCACTAGTGGAACAACATGGCTGTTTCTGAGTGATATCTTAACACGAGACAGAACTTCTATAACATCTTATAAACTGCAATTGCAACAAGACTTTGGTTTGAACAAGGTAAGAGGCATAATAATCATGGTACCAAACATTATAATAATAATAATAATAATACATTTAATTTATAATGCACTTTACATTTGGATCAAATCTCAAAGTGCTACAAGGCAAATCTAAAGCTATTGCAGTATTTAGGCAAAAATATTGTTAACGTATCGTATAAATTCTTGTGTACTATGTGTTATAATACTGGCGGTATTTAGATCATAAAGAATTTCTCACAATATGATAACATGCCAGTTAGATTGAACTACTCTTTTTGATCTAGCAAAAACCTTTATGGTCCATTTTGGAGATTTGGAGCTTGTTTTTTTGCTTTCTTTTTTTTGCATGATTAGATGACATTGAAAGCAAAAATTGTCCTAATTTTTGATTGTTAGACTAAGGAAAATCTATCATTTAATATGATTGATATAATCGTATAATCCGGATCATTTACTTCTATATAAAATAACCCGACACCAAGGCATAAATTTAGTCTTCTGCTAAAATCTCTGTAAACATGAATTAAATAATCCCCCCGGAGTCAAAATGATTTGAAATTGAAGACCGTCTTAACCATAGATACACTGATATCTCTACACGTAAGTAACTTTAAATATCATTCATACTGATGTATTTTAAATGCTTAAATATATGGTCTCTATTATGACTGCTTCTACTCTAATTGTCAGGAGCAGCTTTAGTACCTGATTGGGTTAAGATGCGGTCTGTATGTATGCATTTGATACTGACACGTTAAACCTTTTATTGTGTCTGATGAGATGCATATCTGAGGGAGGCAGGGTAGGAAAAAAACTTTGTTTGTTGAGACACCAGTGTTCTATGAACTCTTGTCATAAGAGGAGTGGAGGTTTGATGTCATTTGCTAATATGGACAGAAATTATTGGACTGGTGAGCCTGAACTTTAACTTTGTTTGTGGTTTTTCAGGGCTGTTGTTCCTTTATTGTTAACAATGTACATTGTTGTTAAGAGCCTGTTCCCCACCGTGCCTGGTGAGATGCACTTGCAAAATTATGTGCATGTAAAGCAGCTAAGGTGGTGATATTCTGGATGATACAGCCAACAGTTTATGTCGCAAAAGATATAAAGAAAAGGATACAACAACATGATAAGACATTGTTTTGCTATTTATTTTGCGAGACCACTAAACATGAACTCTCCATGCAGCCCGAGCATGTCTGGTCTTCGTTTGGTGAAAAAAGGACGTGAACACAGAAAGATGGATTTACAGCGGGACTTCACTGTGGCCTCTCCTGCTGAGTTTGTCGCCCGCTTTGATGGCAGTCGTGTCATTGAAAAAGTAAGAATTTGTTTATGACATTGCAAATTCCAGTTGTCTGTCTTTCTTAGGGCTACACAACTAGTGCCTGTTTCTGTTTCAGGTGCTGATTGCCAACAATGGTATTGCTGCAGTCAAATGTATGCGTTCCATCCGCCGCTGGTCCTACGAAATGTTTCGCAATGAAAGAACTATCCGTTTTGTGGTCATGGTAACCCCTGAAGACTTGAAAGCTAATGCAGGTCATATGAACTTGTTACTTGTCATGTTTTATAACTTACTAGTTATCATCAAGCAGTTATCTCAGAAAACATTCATGTCTGTGCTGTGTGAACTATTTCTGTTTCATTTTTCTTTTTAGAATACATAAAAATGGCTGACCATTATGTTCCTGTACCCGGTGGGCCCAACAATAACAACTACGCAAACGTAGAGCTGATAGTGGACATTGCGAAAAGACTCCAAGTGCAGGTGTTCTTCACTATTAATGAAGAATTTATTTATGTAATCAAAGCTGTTCTTTCTTTTAATAAAAAAAAACCCTGATAAATGATGGGCCTGTCTGTCACTGTTCACAGGCTGTGTGGGCTGGATGGGGTCATGCTTCTGAAAATCCCAAACTACCTGAGCTATTGGACAAAGCAGGAATATCATTTTTAGGTAAAATCCTCTTTGAAATCTTATTTTTATTAATTTTTTATGTGTCCTCATCGGTAAATTTCTTTCCTTCTCTCAGGGCCGTCCAGCAAAGCCATGTGGGCTCTGGGGGATAAGGTGGCTTCTTCCATTGTGGCTCAGAGTACTGATATTCCCACACTACCATGGAGCGGATCGGGTGATGTTTTACTTCCCGTGCTTTCTCAGATCAAATCAATCCCTCCGGGAAGTTGCATGCTAAACATGGGGGAATTCCTTGCAAAATATTGCAGATAAATAGCAGTGGACAGTATTGTAAGGTTGCTTTTGCTTTGAACTTTGTGATTCTGACATTGCAACTTCTTGGAGGGACTGATATATTTATACAAACTGTACTGTTAACTGTTATGTGAGTCTTTAAGGTAATATCTGTAAACCCGTACGGAATAAATGTAAAGTTTTATTGCTCTAACTTTTGGGTTCCCTGACGCACCAGGTCTGAGAGTGCAGTGGTCAGAGGAGGACCATCAAATGGGAGATGTCATCAGCGTTCCCCCTGAGATCTACGCGAAAGGCTGTGTTCAGGATGTAGATGAGGGGCTGGCAGTAAGCATATTTAACAAAGTCCTCATGATAATATCAATACTTTTTCTTCTTTTTTCCGTATAAAATATTTCCTTCTATAAGTAGCTTTAGTTTTCTCGTTTTCTTCATGAGGTGATTCTTTGCAGGGCGCTGAAAGAATCGGTTTCCCTGTGGTCATCAAGGCCTCTGAGGGTGGAGGTGGAAAGGGCATCCGCAAAGTGGAGAGTTCTGACGATTTTCCTGGTTCCTTTAGACAGGTAAGTCTCATTACATTTTACAGCCTAATTCAATCTTCTTTGTGATTGAGAATTTTCTTTAGAGAGAAGAATTGAAATGACAGCTAACATGCTCCTGCTTTGTTTTTGTCAAAGGTTCAGACTGAGGTACCTGGTTCGCCTATCTTCATCATGCAGCTGGCTCAGCATGCAAGACACCTCGAAGTTCAGATACTGGCTGATCAGTATGGAAATGCCATCTCTCTTTTCGGGCGAGACTGTTCCATTCAGAGGAGGCACCAGAAGATCATAGAGGAGGCTCCTGCCACCATAGCCGCGGCGTCAACATTTGAAAAAATGGAGCGAGTGAGTGTATGGTTGTATTAATTGCACTGTGCTAATTCACTCTGGTTGACATTTTTCATTTGTCTCCTCAGTGTGCTGTGAGACTGGCCAAGATGGTGGGCTATGTGAGTGCAGGAACTGTGGAATATCTCTTCTCTGAAGACGGAAGTTTCCACTTCCTGGAGCTGAATCCTCGCCTGCAGGTGGAACATCCCTGCACAGAGATGATCGCAGATGTAAACCTGCCAGCTGCCCAACTTCAGGTTAACCTCTGTCACTGGAAATTTAAGAAACATTGTAGCACAGATAACTGTAAGCAGAGATCAAAGCCCTCCATTATTACTCCGTGTTTCTTCTCTGACAGATTGCAATGGGCATCCCCCTTCATAGAATTAAGGACATCCGCTTGCTTTATGGGGAATCTCCATGGGCTGAGACCATCATTAACTTTGAGACCCCATACTGCATACCAAGTCCAAGAGGACATGTCATAGCTGTTCGAATCACCAGTGAGAATCCTGATGAGGTAGAGTTTGATTTTATTGATATTATGGTTAAAACACCTTATGGTGTGATTTCTTTTACTTGTAAGTTGCACAACTTATTTGTCATTCTGACTTTCAGGGGTTCAAGCCCAGTTCGGGCACCGTGCAAGAACTGAATTTCCGAAGCAGCAAAAATGTCTGGGGTTATTTCAGTGTGGGTGCAACCGGAGGCCTGCATGAATTTGCAGACTCCCAATTTGGACACTGTTTCTCCTGGGGCGAGAACCGAGAAGAAGGCATTTCGTAAGCCTTTTGCTTTCTCTAATGATATCTGCTCTTTAGCATTGAAAAGACGAAGGAAACTCTTCGGATTAATCAGTATTACCTTTTAGATACTGAACTAAATCTTTATTTTTAGAAAGCTTTGTTGGAGCTGAGTATTTTCCAGGACTAAAGTGGTTTTACTTTAAACAATGTCACTACATGAATATGGACTGAAACATTATTAATTACCCGTAAATATTCTAGTGGCATCTGGTACCTTCCTGCAGGGCTGTGCAAAGGTTTGGGTGGGTTTACGTGTGCATCGGTTACTGCTAAAGAAATAAATTATTTTTGTTCTGGCAGTATGTTTTTTGTTATCCTGCTGAATAAAAAATTAACGGAATACATTACCTCCATGGTAGAGGTAATGTATTTCAATTTGAAAAATAGGAAACATCTTGAAATATGTGTTATATTTGCCATGCGCTACAGGAACATGGTGGTCGCCATGAAGGAGCTGTCAATCAGAGGTGACTTCAGGACCACGGTTGAATACCTCATTAAGCTGCTGGAGACAGAATGCTTCAGAAACAATGACATTGACACTGGCTGGCTAGATCATCTCATCACAGAGAAAGTGCAGGCAGGATACTGAAGACCTCTCATCATAAATTGTAGCACAGCCAGGTACACGGTCCTTAAATGACTATTTGACGCAACCACATGCTCTTGCTACAGGCGGAGAGACCAGATACCATCCTGGGTATTGTTTGTGGGGCTTTGCATGTTGCGGATGCAGGCTTCCGAAAGAGCATGTCTGACTTCCTACATTCACTAGAGAGGTTTGTCGATACAGTCCCATTTAATTAATGTTTAACTACTAAGTATTGCTTTGTTTGTTTATACAACTGACTCATATGAACATTAAATACTATACCCACAGAGGTCAAGTACTTCCTGCAGCTAGTCTCCTCAACTCTGTCAACGTGGACTTGATATATGAAGGGGTCAAATACTGCCTGAAGGTAACTGCATCATTCCAAACACTCCCTCCTTGTTTGACTCAACCTTTTATCATTTATTTTAAAAATAAATGATCACTACTCTTGCCTGCAGGTGGCTCGCCAATCCCCAACAACTTATGTCCTCATCATGAATGGCTCAAACATTGAGATAGATGTCCACAAGCTCAGTGATGGTGGCGTCTTGCTCTCCTTTGACGGCAGCAGTCACACAACATACATGAAAGAGGAAGTGGACAGGCGAGAACTCTATAATCCGTAAATCTGGATTCATATGATTGTCTATCTCACCCCTGTTTCTGAATTACTTCTTCATATTCAGCTACCGCATCACTATTGGCAACAAGACTTGCATATTTGAAAAGGAGAGGGATCCCACGGTGCTGAGGTCACCGTCTGCTGGCAAACTGTTGCAGTACATGGTTGAGGATGGAGGTCACATCGGTGCAGGAGAGACCTATGCAGAGATTGAGGTGCATGCATTGAATTGTGTTAAATATTTCCTGAGGTAGGATCTGTGTATTTGTTTATTTATTGACTGGTTGGTTGTGCCGTGGTTGCAGGTGATGAAGATGGTGATGACATTGAGTGTGCAGGAGTCCGGCTGTATCCACTTCGTCAAGAGACCTGGCGCTGTTCTGGAGTCTGGCTGTGTGGTGGTTCGCATAGAACTTGATGACCCCAGCAGTATTCATAGGGTAAGTACAATGTCTTAAAATGTATACCAGTTCAGAACGTTATTGGGATGTCCTGAATTTTCAGGCATTTTAATAGCTAAGCATGAGTTTGTCCATCTTTCTTCATTAAAATATTATATTGTAAGCATGAGTTTGTCCATCTTTCTTCATTAAAATATTATATTGTAAGCATGAGTTTGTCCATCTTTCTTCATTAAAATATTATATTGTAAGCATGAGTTTGTCCATCTTTCTTCATTAAAATATTATATTGTAAGCATGAGTTTGTCCATCTTTCTTCATTAAAATATTATATTGTAATGCTTCCTGATGTTGTTCAAACTCTGACTCATACAAAAATGATTAAATTGTGTTTCTCGCATTTAAATATTTATTAAAAAAAAAAAAATAAAAAAATCTGCCATAGGTGGAGCTCAACACAAGCATACTGCCACCCCAGCAACCGCTGCCCGCTGTTGGAGAAAAGCTTCACCAGGTGTTTCACAGTGTGCTTGAAAATTTGTGTAAAGTCATGGATGGCTACTGCCTGGAAGAGCCGTACTTCAGTGGCAAGGTACGTAGCAAATTGCTTGCCTCTATAATTTCTTGTCAGTTTCATTAATCATTGGTTCATGTTCATGTCTGCAGCTGAAACAGTGGGTGGCAATCCTGATGAAGACTTTAAGGGATCCCTCGCTTCCGCTGCTGGAACTGCAGGAGATTATGACGAGTGTGGCGGGTCGCATTCCTCCTGGTGTGGAAAAAGATATCCGTAAAATCATGGCCCAGTATGCAAGCAACATCACATCTGTCCTTTGCCAGTTTCCCAGCCAAAGGGTGAGACACACACAGCTATATGACAGGGTTCTTTAAAATCTAAATTATCTTTTTTTGTGTCAATATAATGTTCTAATGTCTTACTTTTTTAAATTTCAGATAGCAAATGTTCTAGATCGCCATGCAGCAACACTGCAGAGGAAGGCTGATCGAGAGGTGTTCTTCATAAATACTCAGAGTATTGTTCAGCTGGTGCAGAGGTCCGTTTCTTTTCATACACCGCAGTAAAATGTATCATATAAAGCAATATTGGTGATGAATTGATTGACACCTGTTTGAAAATTAGGTACCGTAGTGGAGTACGTGGATATATGAAAACTGTTGTTCTTGATTTGCTGAAGCGATACCTGCAAGTAGAGATACAGTTTCAGCAAGGTGACCTGATCATACTTGACCCCCGAGTGAAAACTGTACATGAAGCATTTTCATGAATCTTAACTTTGGTTTGTTGGTCATAGCTTAAAAAATGTATTCTTCTCTTAGCTCACTATGACAAGTGTGTTATCAACTTGAGAGAGCAGCACAAACCTGACATGAGTCCCGTGCTGGAGTACATCTTCTCTCATGCTCAGGTCTCCAAGAAGAATGTCCTGGTCATAATGCTCATAGTAAGGCATTCATCAAACATAACCGTGAAATGCAGAAAATGAACAACCATCTCTGCACTTTTTTATTGAAAGACTCTTTGTATATTGTGTAGGACCAGCTATGTGGGAGGGACCCCACACTAGCAGATGAGCTGATGGCCATTCTGAACGAGCTCACCCAGCTTAGCAAGATGGAGAACTCAAAGGTTGCCTTGAGAGCCAGACAGGTAACATCTAAGCTTCCTTTATCTCTGCACTTATCCACCCATCTGTCTGTCCGTTCTTAACAGGGAATAGTATATCAATATCTCCTCAAAACCATTGGAAAGAATTCAATGAGATTTCAAAAGTACTTTGTAGAGGCCCAAGATGTTTGTTCAGTACCTGGATTAACAATTACCACCAGTTGCATTGTTAACCAGGAGGGTGCTGGCAAAAACTATGCTACCGTTCGTCGAAGCAATAGAGATAGAGGGGGCAAACGTGCCCGAAGACAGTAAGAGATGTGGAAAGACGGGAGTGTGGGGTTGAGAGTAAGAAGTTTACATTTTTGAACAATGACAGGTAAAGGGAGGGAGTTACCTAATATGATGGACAGTAGAAAAGTATATATATTGTAGAGTTTTCAAGATGTTCTTTGGGAGTTACCAGTGTGGACATGATTAAGAACGAGCACATCAGAGGGATGGCCCAGATTAGACGCCTTGGAGACAAAGTAAGAGAGGCCAGATTGACACGGTTTGGACATGTGCAAAGGAGGGTTTGTGGATATATTGGATATCCACAAACCCTCCTTTTTCTCCTGCCAGGCAGGAGAAAAAGGGGAAGACCAAAGAGGAGGTTTCTGATGTGGTTAAAACATGCAGAGCATGCAGTTGGTGGACATGACCATAGCAAGATGGAAACAGATGATTGACTGTGTCAAATCCTAAAGGGACCATACGGAAGCAGAAGGAGAAACATTTACTTGACAAAAAAAATGAACGCTTATTAATGGCACTCTGTGACGTCTGTGAACACAGTATGTTGACAGTAGTTAAAACATGATCGATGCAGAGGACAGTGTTACCAAAGTCGATCAATTGTCCTATTGTAAGACCGTGCCATGTTGAGCCAGCCTTCAGGCAGAGTTGAAAGATATTATGTTCTTAAATATGTCACAGGTTTTGATTGCTTCCCATTTACCATCATACGAACTGAGGCACAATCAGGTGGAGTCCATCTTCCTATCAGCCATCGACATGTACGGTCACCAGTTTTGTCCAGAGAATTTGAAGGTTAGCCTTGTCTAAAGTAATGTCATTGTAGTGATACATCATTAGCAGCTCAAACATCACATAAATAATGTCACTTTCTCTTTACTTTGATACAGAAACTGATTCTCTCTGAAACCTCCATATTTGATGTCTTGCCAAATTTCTTCTACCATTCCAATCAAGTTGTGTGCATGGCTGCCTTAGAGGTACGGTCATTGGATTCAAATTAAGTATTTTCTCTCTTATGCATTTAAAAAAAAAAGAAGAAGGGGTTAACTTGTTCTATCTTGACTTTCAGGTGTATGTGCGTAGAGCTTATATTGCCTATGAGCTGAATAGCATCCAGCATCACCGGCTGCAGGATGGAACATGTGCGGTAGACTTCCAATTCATGCTGCCATCATCACATCCAAACAGGTAACAGGTTCATCTCACTAGACTGAGATGCCAAGACTCAGATGAATAACACATCAAATAGGTGGTGAATCTCTTGCCCCTCCAAAACATACCATTGGCTTCATAGATCAATAATAATGAATTGGTTGGATGCTTTCCATGTGCTCAGAGTGAGTTTACAGGAGATCTCCTGGTAAACTCATTCTGTGACTGCATATAGCTGAATGAAGAATGCTTTTCACCCGCTGGATATTATTGTGACTATGCATAACTACTTGCAAAGTGCTTTAGTCTAATTACGGTGCCTTGAGCTAGAGATACATTATAATCGTCATATTCACTTGTCGATCATCTTATTTCAGAGGGAGCAGCCTTACTCTGAGCAGGTAGTGTAAAGCTCCTCCCCAACAAGCCCAACCACCCAGTCGTTTGCATCTCTCACGGCAATGCATGATGAATGCACTAAACTGCTTTTCTTCCTGTCCTTTGAAACCAGAAACATTTGCTGAAGAACTCTTAACAAGATGTTTGTTGCTTCTGTCAACATGTTAAGTAATACAGAACTTTTTGAGAGGTTCATGCTTTATTTAATTCCTTAGTCTTACCACTCAGCTTTGAGATGTCAACCTAGAGCTGGACTCTGAGATCGGCATATTCCTCTTAAAAACTTGCAAAAAATTTTAATTACTGCTGCTAGAGGGCGCCTGTATGATCCAGCATCAGTTTTGATTCTTGATTTGCAGCTCTTTGTTGGATAAAGTAACAATTGCTCTTGGTAAAAGTAATTCATAATCTCGTTCCATCCAATAAACTAAATCAATTTATATGTATGTATGTGATTTCATATTTAATTTCTTGCTTTTTAAGAATTATGCTAGAACAACTCGATTTGCTTTAATAACTCTCTGAATGAATATTTGTACTCTTTGCAGTGAAATGATCTTTCAAAAAATAATCTGTCTTTGTGATCACTCTGACATCCCATCTTTGCTGTCAATGTTTGTGTGAGTGTCTCCTTTTCAGGCTACATTTGCCGGTCAGTATATCTGGCCAGTTAAAAATGAGGCGGCAGAGCAGTGAGCTCTTCTTAGATGGAACTTTATCCCCGCCCTGCCAGCGCATGGGTGCCATGGTGGCTTTCCAGTGTTTTGATGACTTCAGAAGGTCACTTTGATGATTATTTTCCTTTATCCCATATATATTTGTGTAAAAGATATATCGATCAAAGTATAAAACTATTGATATGTTTATTCGTTACATTTGCTTTTGTAGGGATTTTGATGAAGTTCTCTCCAGCTTTGCAGAACAACTCTCGGAAAATGCTCCATTCTCAGAGTCCTGCTCTAGTCTCTATGAGGAGGAGAACTCGAAGGTGAGCGCTGTCGGTGTATAAGTATCAAGCCCTTATAAATTATACACTGATTATGCATACACCCTCCCTACAGAGTAAAAGAGAGAACCCAATCCACATCATCAACGTGTCCATAAAGACTGCCGACACGGATGACGATGGTGCCTTGGTTACAGCCTTCACTGCCTTTGCCCAATCAAAGGTCTGCTTTCTGAACTAGCTTCTTAACACTTTATTGTTAACACATGACTCATTCTTATAAATATGAAAGATTACTTCAGATTGATTTATTTCATTTTATAGAGAGCTGCCCTCTTTGATTATGGAATCAGACGAATAACCTTTTTGATTGCACAGAAGGTAAATCAACAACATGGTATCTTAGTTTTAATCTTTTTTTTTTCATATATTTTTCTTTGTTGTGTTGTAATAGATTGTATGTAATTGCGTTATTACTTTGCCATAACTGCACTTAAACATGTTCAGTAAATGAGCAACTACAATATTTTTGGCAGGTATGCAAATTTACTTACACTTGATTATTATTATGGTGTGCCATTTCAACAGCGAGAATTCCCGAAGTTCTTCACCTTCAGAGCCAGAGATGGGGTACTTTATCTGATTTTCTAAATGGAATTTAATAGCTCTTGTAATGTAGAGTTAAAAATCAGCAGTCAGTTAATGAACTTCTATGGTGCTGGCAGAGGAGGTGATGACCCCGAAATCTGTGCTTCTTCTCAGTTTCAAGAGGATCGAATTTACCGTAATCTAGAACCAGCTTTAGCGTTTCAGCTGGAGCTCAATCGCATGAGAAACTTTGATCTTACTGCGATTCCCTGTGCCAACCACAAGATGCACCTTTACCTCGGTGCTGCACGTGTGCGGCAGGGGGCTGAGGTCACAGACTACCGCTTCTTCATACGAGCTATTATTCGGCACTCAGATCTCATTACAAAGGTCAGTGGAGCAGCTGTGAAATAAAGCTTCCTGATTCTTTTGAAAAGTATACATAACTATTGCTTTTTATCTTGTTTTAGAATGACTGAATTTTACTTGACTTAAGAAAATGTTTATTTAATTGTAAAACTTTTTTGCTGATTAAATCAATTTTTGTGCACAATCAGGAAGCCTCTTTTGAATACCTTCAAAACGAGGGTGAGCGTTTTCTCTTGGAGGCCATGGATGAGTTGGAGGTGGCTTTCAGTAATACCAGTGTCCGCACAGACTGCAATCACATCTTCCTCAACTTTGTCCCTACTGTCATCATGGACCCCTCTAAAGTCAGTACCCAGCAGATTATTTGTTTGATCTACATTCAATCAATGATTAATAAACATATCTTTATAGAGGCCTGATTAGAAAGCTGATTTATTTCTCTTTGTTTGGGTTCTCAGATAGAGCAGTCAGTTCGCTCCATGGTGATGCGCTACGGCAGCCGCCTGTGGAAGTTGAGAGTCTTGCAGGCTGAGCTGAAGATCAACATCCGTCTGACACCTACTGGGAATTGCATTCCTGTGCGCTTGTTTATTACTAATGAATCTGGTTATTATCTGGATATCAGTTTGTACGAGGAGGCAACTGACCCAAGTTCTGGACAGGTGAGAACACCGCACTGAATTAGCCCCCTTCAAGCATTTTGTGAAATTTTTAATTTGAACCCTAGACATATCGTATGTGTCTGTATTTGTTGGAGTTTAATCGCTGCATTTTTAATGATCAAGTGATTTACGAGGTTTACCTCATCATCTTTCTCTTTTCAGATCATGTTCCAGTCATATGGAGATAAGCAGGGTCCTCTTCATGGCATGCTGATCAACACTCCTTATGTGACCAAAGACCTACTGCAGGCGAAACGCTTCCAAGCTCAAACTCAGGGGACTACATATGTCTATGACTTCCCTGAGATGTTCAGACAGGTACTGACAAGCTACTGAATTATGTTTATTTCTTTTTTGTGATACCTTATTTTTCCGTCTCACAATGGTAATTTCCTGTAGGCACTTTTTAAGCTGTGGGCTCGAGTGGACCACTCTCCTAAAGAAGTGCTGATATGCTCCGAGCTGGTCCTGGACTCTCAAGGAAGACTTGTGCAGATGAATCGGCTGCCTGGAGATAATGATGTAACAATATTTTTAGGAACACTTATGTCAGTTTATGATTTCTTAGTGGGATGGGACTGATGTTAATTGTAGCCAACCATTACCAGGTTGGCATGGTTGCATTCAGGATGAAGATGAAGACTCCCGAGTATCCAGAGGGCAGAGATATCATTGTTATTTGCAATGATATCACTCATATGATTGGCTCATTTGGTCCTCAAGAGGATGAGCTGTTCCTTAAGGCATCAGAGTTGGCTCGGGCTGAGGGCATCCCACGCATTTTCATCGCAGCCAATAGCGGAGCTCGCATTGGACTTGCTGAAGAGATCAAACAAAAGTTCCAGGTGGCCTGGATTGACCCTGCAGACCCCTACAAGGTGCGTTCAATAAATCTTTATCTTATTAAATTATATGCTAGTCAAAGAAATGAGGACAGGAAAATGTATAAGCAAATGTGGTAATGGCTTGATATCTCTTATTATGACTTATTTCCATCTCACTGCAGGGTTTCAAGTACCTTTACCTGACACCACAGGACTACACACGTATCAGCTCCACCAGTGCTGTTCACTGTCACCATGTAGAGGAAGGTGGAGAGTCAAGGTACAATAAAACAGAAGCTATTTGTCTACATAAAGCAGTAAATTCAGCTAATTGAGATTTTCTGTCTCACACTGTCTGTGTGTTATTATATAATACTTTGTCACATCACTCTGTCCACTTTTAACAGGTACATCATCACTGACATCATCGGCAAAAATGATGGCCTTGGGGTTGAGAACCTGCGAGGTTCTGGCACCATCGCTGGAGAATCTTCTCAGGCCTATAAGGAGATTATTACAATTAGCATGGTAGGAATGTGCGTCCGATTTCTACGAAAAACAAGAGCCCATGAAAACCTTGCATTAACTTCTTCATTCACTTTTATGCTCTTTAATTTCATGCTCTTGCAGGTGACTTGTCGCGCTATTGGAATCGGAGCCTATCTGGTCCGTTTGGGACAGAGAGTGATTCAGGTGGAAAACTCTCACATAATCCTGACTGGAGCAAGTGCTTTGAATAAGGTTTGTTGGTCCAATCTGTGACTCTGCAAGAAAATATATTTCCTGTGATTACAAGCAAATTTTCCGTGATATGCGTTGTCAGTGCTGGGCTTTGTTGGAGTAAATACGTGCAATAGTTAAGGCAAAGAAAAAGGAACTAAATTGGTATTCGGTAGACTGCACACCTCCACCATGGTCCAGTGGCCCCCCTGAATTCATTCAAGGCCTATCCAAAATCAAACTCATACACTCAGGCTCCATAACTCATGTATTCATTTTTTATCTTATTGGGATCCATACCAATTGGCACACAGTCAAAGGAATAAGCCTTATTTCTTTAGGTTGGAGGCAGATAGATGAAGATAGATGAATGCTCAGAGGCAATTTTATGTACAGAAATTGGTGATTGAGAGAATCGGTCAAACTATACCAACAGCACTACAACGTTCAGTTCTTTTGATTAAAGTTGAAGACATCCCTGTTTGCTACTGCCTTTAATTCAATCAATTAATTAATAATTTCTTTACAGTGCAGTGTAACTTTTACTCTCATATTTCTTACATTTTTTGATTCATTCATAATCGTTTTGATCTCTAAATGCATTTTATGTTGTTTTTTGTTGTTTTATTGCCTATTTTTACACATATAATTAGCAAAGCCCTTGGAATTAGCTGTTGATGAAATGTGCAATATGATCCCCGCCTTACTTTCCTTCGGCTTGTCTATACCTCTAAGCCCATAACCCCGAAATGCTGTAGGGCAGTGTCATTTTCCTCATCTTTGGTCAGCATAAAAAGTCCTTGGTTTTTTAAGTTCATCACTCCTTGCAGGTTTTGGGCAGAGAGGTTTATACTTCCAACAACCAGCTTGGAGGGATCCAGATTATGCACAATAATGGAGTTACTCACACCACTGTGCCAGACGACTTTGAAGGAGTCTTCACTATCCTGCAGTGGCTTTCCTACATGCCAAAGGTTTGGATGAATGTTTGAAAGTTGTTGTTTGCCTATTGAGGTAACTGACGTTCAAATCCGATCAACAACTAAAGTTCTTTTTCTCCTTACAGAACAAACAATCCCCTGTGCCTATGATGCCAACTACAGATCCAGTGGACAGAGAGATAGACTATGTTCCATCAAAAGCACCCTATGATCCTCGCTGGATGCTGGCTGGAAGACCTCATCCGAGTGAGTGTCAAAATTTTTTATTAATATTAATTATGTATGAATCCATTACTAATTCTTATTAATTAATTTTTTTGTCTGTATATTTTTTAATTAAGCGGTGAAAGGCGCCTGGCAGAGGGGATTCTTCGATCATGGCTCTTTCATGGAGATCATGGAGCCTTGGGCTCAGACAGTAGTAGTGGGCAGAGCGCGGTAAATCTGTTTGCTCTTAGTGAACGCACTCACAGAGGATGTGCGTTTGTTGTGAATATTAAAAAATACTTCAATCAACTGAGAATTTACTCTGTTCAATGAAAACAGGTTAGGAGGAATTCCACTTGGTTTCATCGCTGTTGAAACACGCACAGTTGAGTTCACAGTCCCAGCAGATCCTGCAAACCTGGATTCAGAGTCTAAAGTGAGTGCATCTCATCACATGTTAGTTTTTTATAACAGGTAAATATCTCTCTATTTCAAGACCGATTATGTTTTTTACTTAAATGTCAGGTTCTACAGCAGGCTGGTCAGGTGTGGTTTCCAGATTCTGCCTTTAAAACTGCTCAGGCAATTTGTGACTTCAACCATGAACATCTGCCCCTCATGGTGTTTGCCAACTGGAGGGGCTTCTCTGGTGGAATGAAGGGTATACAATATTAACGGAACTTAGTAGAGAGACAGCTTGCGAAGAATTGTGTTCTTAAATGGAGTATTCTGCTTCTCTCCATGTGACACCAAGATATGTATGACCAGATATTAAAATTTGGGGCCTATATCGTGGACGCGCTGCGTGATTTCCATCAGCCCGTGCTGGTGTACATCCCTCCGCAGGCTGAGCTCAGAGGAGGTTCATGGGTTGTGATAGACCCCACCATCAACCCACTGTGTATGGAGCTCTATGCAGACCGGGAGAGCAGGTACCATGAGGCTGCCATCTTTTAAAATGGTTCCTCTTACAAAGTGGTTGTGACAATAACCAGATTCCACCTTTTTGTTGTCTCCCTGTTGTTTTTCTTGTGCTTTCTATTTTCAGAGGTGGTGTTCTTGAGCCAGAGGGAACAGTGGAGATCAAATTCAGGAGGAAAGACCTACTGAAAACCATGAAAAGACTCGACTCTGCCTATGCTGGTCTGGTTGAGCAGCTTGGTAAAGATGATTACGTTCTCAAAGCCTCCTGTATTTATTTGTCATTTAATTGCAATTTTAACCTTGACATGTCATCTGTCTCCATCAGCTTCTCCAGAGCTTTCTGATAAACAATACAAGGAGCTGGAGTTAAAGCTCAAAGAACGGGAGGAATTCCTGATTCCCATCTACCACCAGGTGGCAGTGCAGTTTGTAGAACTTCATGATACCCCAGGCAGGATGCAGGAGAAAGGTGTAATCACTGTAAGTGAGAACTTCATAAAAACCCTGATGTTATATCTGTCGAAAAAGTAAAAAAAAACTAGAGAGAAGGTAAGAGTTTCATGCTTTTTTTAAAAAATAAAAAAATTTCACTGTGCTCTTCGTTACTTTTGATAGGATATTTTAGATTGGAAGACTGCGCGGACCTTCTTCTACTGGCGTCTCCGTCGCCTTCTGTTGGAGCAGGTTGTGAAACGTGAAATACTGCAGGCTAACAAGGACCTCAGTGACGGACACATGCAGTCCATGCTGCGACGCTGGTTCGTTGAAACAGAAGGAACAGTTGAGGTACTATGATGGGCACGGATACCTCTCTCTGCTGATTCACCAAATATAGTGTGAACTTTGTTCATTTGTGCCGGAAAATAATGCTCCTGAGGGAGGACTAATGGGTTAAATGTTTCCAAATAATTTTATTTTTTTTAAATTTACATAGAGGAGGAGATGCATGTCTCATAAATCCAAAATGATTTTTTGCTAGTGGCCAAACAAAATACACGTTTGCTTTCTTTTTATTATTCCAGTGGTGAAACTCTGAGACATTAATTAATAGGTGTGTCTGGCTTCTTCTCCAGGCCTATCTCTGGGACAACAACCAAGCTGTAGTAGAGTGGCTTGAGAAGCATTTGTCCAGGGAAGATGGTTCTCGATCAGTCATCCGAGAAAACATCAAGTATCTGAAAAGAGAAAACACCTTGAAACACATCCGAAGGTACACATTTATGTCTTTTGAATGTGGGTTTATCTTTTATTTTCATGATTATATTATCTTGTGTGAATCTTTCATGTTTAAGTTGTAGAATATTCACCCACACTGACCATGTATCTTTGTCTGAAATTATTTTGGGTCCATACAACAACTATTATGGCATTTTCACTGAAAATAGTTTATAGCGGATTGATAAATACATTTTCCTGATTTTCCTAGGCTGGTGCAGGCCAACCCTGATGTGACCATGGACTGCATCATCCACATGAGCCAGAATATCACTTCTTCCCAGAGGGCCAAGCTTTTGCATCTGCTTTCAACAATGGACAGTGCAAGTTAAGCTTTATTGGGCTACAATTATTATTACATACTAAAGAGGGATTTTTAGTGTGTACTTAATAGAAAAGTAGGTTGCAAATGTAAAACTGTACTTTTATAGCTGGCACTATTCCTTGCACTTTTGCCGACCTACACATACATGTTTATTCCTCAGCGATCACCACTGCTGTGCTCTGTCTGTTGTAAACATTGGGGTTCCACTGTTGACTAAGAGGCAATGATTTTGCCTTTTAATATTTCAGCTGCTCACTCCAGGGACCTTCTGGTTCACAGACTATGAATGTAAAGTACTTTTCTGTGTTTGTACGTAATGGTATATCAGACTACTAAGATTGACCTTAATAGTCTTTGTGGAGTCTATTAAGGGTAGCATCATAAAAGTTTATGAAATCAAAGATTTCAAAATTAGGTGCTGGTTTTCAGGTTCAGTTAAAGTTAAAGAATAAAGCTAGCTTGGATGACAGATCAAAACTGGTGTCAAACAATAAATAATTTGATTCAGATAACAGTAAAAGCACTCAATTCTATTTAATTAATTGCTTAAAATTGTGATTTTTTTTATCAATACTGTATGAAAAAATTACAAATTAAGAAGCATATAGAGAGAGACCAACATATATGGATGTTGTTGTCAGGCTTTCAATCAGTTCATTTTTGTGCTTTAGTGTGCTATGTTCCAAGAATGTGATGAGTGACAAGATTTATTGTGACTTTGTATGTATTTCTTCAGATTTCTTTTTCATTTTTGTTTGCCTGTCCAATATAATGCAATAACTCGTAAAACTCAGGTTAAACAATAATCACTTAAGTGCACCCTGAAGTGTTGTCATCATTTGCCTTACCTCCAGTCAAAATGTCTGCTACAACCATTCATTTGAATATATAGAAACTCCTTCCTGTGTTTCTACCATGAACTGTACATTAATAAATGTCACCGAGATGTTTTGCGGCAAAAGAAACCTGTTTTTTTTACCCCTTTTATTTTTTTATGATGATCAATGAGAATGAACATAATTTACATCTGACTTTGAGACATGTTACTCATAGTGTGTAAAAGAATATTTTGTAAAATCTCAACTCAAAGTGTCAGCACCCATTGGCATTTTGTATTGAAGAAGGTAAATACACTCAAAAGAAAGCTTTTCTGTGCCGATTACAATTAAAAACATTCAAATATAAACAGCAAAATATTGGTAGGGTCATCACCTTCTCCAGCTGCCTTTTATAAATATAAATAAACATCACAGCAATATTTTCTAGAACACTACAACAGACAGGGACAGGGAGCTACAGTATGGTAAGGCTTTAAAATGCAACGTGAACTCTCTTGAGTCTTTGCTTGGCAAAGCTTAATAATTAAGCTCGCGTCGGATTTTTCTGACGGCTGTCCCTCAATTTTAGCTCTTAGTGAGTGGTCATTTTATGAACTGCATTTGATATGACTTTAAAACATCCCTCTCCAAGTAGTTCACAAGTGACTGCAGAAAAGCAGTGCAATTTATACATTTCAGTAGCACACCACAGATCTCCATGAACAGTTAAATCAAATCGACGCTGTTGGAGACAGTTCACACTGTACTGCTCTATAACAGGGCGATGGGCTTGCTGTTGGCTGGTGTCACCATGTACTGGGAGGACAGGGGATCCTGGGAGGCGTAGGAGGTGTAGAGACCCGTCACTTGCACATCTGAAAGTGGCATGTTCATTCCAGTGGAAACAGAAGGATGGTTTATTGTTCCTAAGTCACAGTCCGATAGTCTGAGAGGGGAGTTAGTGAAGGTGCCCAAAGCATCCAGATTAAAGCTGTCGTCTTTCATTTCCTCCCACAAATTGCCTAAACAGGTAAATAGAGAGGTTAGAGTACTAATGCAGCTCTTCAATTATTTGCAATGCAAAAAACATGGGGGACACTTTAAAAAAATGTATTTACCTTGAAAAGCAAAGTCCATGATGCTAGGGTCGAGTGCATCCACCTCTGAGTGGGTATCACTGTGCACACTGTAGAACTCCTCTGGCGGCTTGCTGGACTGCTGGCTTAGTGGACTGTGGGAAAGGTCAGGAACCGTGTGAAGGGGAGGTGTCTGAGCCGGGGCAGGTGACATGGGTGCCAGGCGGGCCTGAGCCTGGAGCTGGGCCTGAAGGTGGTGGTGCTGGTGCATGGGTAAGCAGGGCAGGGACAACGTGACTATAGGTTGAGGCTGCATCTGGACTGAGAGTGGCAGTGGGAGGCCAGATGGACAGCTGGGCAGCCGCGTTATGCCAGACTCCAAAGTCTTACGTCTGCAATTCTCTGGGCGGTCTGTGATCAGTTTGTCCAACTCATCTGCAAAGAAACCACAAGGGATCAGACATGGTTTTGTTGAATCATTCCAGGGCAATAGACTTTTGACATCTGACAAAGTTAATTCCTAACCAGGGTTGGCCATGCTGCGGCGGATGCCTGGAAGGTCCTTGCGTTTCCACTTCTGCATCTCTTCCTCCATCTTGTCAATTTTGGCTGGGTTCAGTGCCCAGAGACAGCCCTTACGGGATGAGCTGCTCGTCTTGTTCTCCACTTTCTCAAAGCATTTGTTTAAGGAAAGGTTGTGCCTGACTGAGTTCTTCCATCCATCAGGTGCCGTCTACAGTGAAAAGAGTAGTGTTTAATCACTCAACATCTTTATCTTCACACACCCTTTCATTTCGTCCTTTCATGTGTCGTTAATACGATACCTTAAAATATGGAAAGTGTTCCTTCATAAAGCTATAGATCTCGCTGACCGGGAGGCTGCCAGTTTTGCTGTTCTTCAGGGCCATGGCTATCAAACAGCTGTAAAATGAACAATAAAAAGGCATAATATGAATACAGTTCATAGGAAAATCTGAGAAATATTACTTCTATGGATAAATAAGGGAAGTCGGACCTGTAGGAATAAATTGGCTTGGGGAAACACTTGGGCTGCAGCTCCTGGTCTTGTGGAGCCAGGCGAGGTTGTGTAAATAGACTTTGGTTGTTGAAAGAGACATTGCTATAAAGTCCACCAGTTGAACACTATAAGAAGAAGGATAGAATTAAATGTTGATCATATAGCATTTCACTGCACCAACAAATAGCTAAAGGAATTAATCAGTCAGCCACAACAAACCAGAGTCAGCTGGATATGGCTTATCCCCAAAACTTGCCCCCTGAACATTGTAAAACGAATGCATCATTCAGAGTAGTGCATGTTGTTTTGGATATATGTTATGGAGAAGATGTCAAACCTTCAAAGTCAACTTAAAATCCTCTTTCCATGGGAAAAAAAAGAAGATTCATAGAAAAATCAAAAAAAGGCTTAATTTTCTCATTATGGTTAATAAACTGTATGTATAATGGGTACCACTGTACATAAAATTACCCTTATTACGGTTGTATTAATGACTTGCACATAGTTTACTTTTTCAGTTGTAAAACTTTACCAGTCATTAAGTAAGCTGCTATAACCCGTAAGATATAAAGGGTATCTGCTATTTGCTTGCCAAATAGTGAGCACACTTATTTGTACTGCTAATGGGATAATAACGACTTATAAAGTGTTTACAACTTAATTTATAGCATAATTATAAAGCATTTATAAATCCTTTATAAAGGCAGTCTTATTGTAAAGTTGTACCATATAATTTAGAGAAACTACGATGCATAGTTGAAACATGTCTCCATGGGGATCACTCAAAATTTACTTTTGTAACATTCAGAATACATCAGAATATTAAGCAGAACTATCTGATATATCTAAGATTTTGCATAGATTTATAATATACTTTGCAACATATGTTCCACAGAAAACTCCCCCTAAAATTATGTTTCAGTGAAAAACAACAACAACAAAAAAAAATGTAGAAAACTTGAAATATCAAAATGCCCAACTGCATTCCATGATGAATATATATCTTAAATTTTGGTGAGGCCAAACTGTAACGATTATAAGATAGGCCCTGAATAAAAATAAATTATAGTTGGATGGACTGACATGCTGATAATTATGTTGGGGGAGATAAAAAAAATTGAAGTGAAGGCCAGGAGTAAGCAAATCATAGGTCATGAGAATAAAATAACAGGGTTGGGTCGAATGCAGAGAAACATTTCCCGACATACTGTATGTATATACTGTGTAAAGTGATAAATAAATTATTATTATTATTATTATTATTATTATTATAAAGATTCAAATACAGTTAAAGGACTGACATTTCTCTTTTATAAGTGATTATACGTCTCTAGATGACATTGCTCCTCTTTACTTATCTACAGCATTAAAAGCCTCTAAAAATCACAGTTAGAACTGTTAGCTCTCTTTGAGAACAACGTATGATACCTGTTGTCCAGTTTGGGTGAGAGAGTACACCTGCTGCGGTGTCGGCTGGTAGACTGTGGTAGGGCACTGGTATCCCGGAGAGGGCAGACCATTCATGGAGAAGGGAGACAACTAGGAAATAGTAAAAAGGATGTTTAACAGTCAACCTTGCAAGCATCATAAAACACAACAATACATATTTTTTCACTAAATGCCATTAAAACTCACACTTCCGCTGTGGGTGTTGACGATGCTGATTCCCAGAGGGCTGTGCTGCATGTTGCTCTGTAGTTGAAGCATGGGCACTTGAGCTGCAGTCATTGTCATGTTGCTTAGCTGAGCTGCGAGGAGCCAGTTTGTTGTTAGATTAAAGGAAATTCAGTGAAAAACTTCATTGCATCTTTTTCTTTTTCCGAGACTGTTGTCTGTTCATTTATGCAGTTGGGGTCTAATTTCTGAGGGTTAAAGATTTTAGCTAGAACTGAGAAATATATGGTTTGTATTGATGGTTGGTTTGTTGATGTTGAAAAAAATATGTCGCATAAGAAGCTCAGCAGCCATCTCTCTTTAAAAAAAAAGAAAGATACAACTACTAATCCAGACCATTTTCATTTAAGCTTCTCTCTGTATAGTGACAATTTACAATCAAACTGTTCAATTTTAGATTGTGGTTGGACTCTTAGGTACAGTTTGATAAGTTTGTAAACAAAATGTAAATCTATCAATCAAATATTAAGGTAAGTAGGCTCAGAACTTAAACTTCCGCAAAACCCCACCAAAACTATTCAAATTGATTTATCTCTAAGGGGGACTTTCCCTGTTTTTAGAGTGGAATAATTCCCAGTGGTAGATGCAATCATTTGTTTTTATTAGCATTTATAATCTAGTCTATCTTAGTCTGCATTCATATCTGCAAAGGTCAAGCATTGAGAAGAATGCAGCAGTACTGGTTTATCCAATCAGAGACATAATGTTCTTTTTGAATGTTGCACCGTTCCCTCCCTGTCCCCTCACCTGTCTGTTGCTCCAACAAACTGCCTTGAGAGCGCCCGTTACTGTTGCCTCGACCATCAGCCATCTGCTGCAGACGGGGCACATCCACAGAGGTGAGCCATGACAGAGACTGCAGGTCCCCAGGGAGGCTCTCCTCCCTTAGCTGGGAGGGGTCTGTGGTCAGAAGCCTTCAAAGGGGGAAAAAAAAGGAGTAAGAGGGGGGAGGTTTGGGTTGGGGGGGTATCATGGGTGCTAGGTCAGACACATGTAGAGCAGAACTGGAATTTAAATGTAAACACTTGATAGAAGATTTTGTCCTGTAATGAGTCTGAATATGGAGAAACAGATGAAGCTGCTCCATGAAGCCGTGTATTAGCCATGCGATCCAGGATTTACCATAAGGAGATTAACTACAAGTGTTATTTAGTAGTCGCAGTTTTAACCAACAATGAGGGAATTAAACGCTTTCCATTCAGACTAAATCATCTGTGGTGTTTTTTTTTTCTTCTAGGGGTTATCTCTATTTTTCACACAGTTGTTTGCTTTTTTAGCCCAGTAGAAATGCAAATAAGATCAATGAAATTAATCCAAAATAGCAATTTATTTTAAATGTTATTTATTGAATTTAATACTTTTCAACCCCGATTTTACAAATTTTGTGCTTTAGAGAGGATTAACATTTCAATTTATATTTAAACTGTTAACTGCTGGTACCACTCAGCTTTCGGTCATGACGCCTTTTATGTGGCGAGGCCCGAAGAGAAAGAAAGAAAAGAGAGGAATTCTCTTGAATCCCCTCCAGTCCTCTCAGCATGCACACACTTTCTGTGCAAAGGTTTAGTAATTGGGGTCGCTATGACAACACATACTATTCAGTTACTTTGTGTTTCTGGGGACAGTATTGGACTAGACCCCCTTCCCCCATGTACAACTCCCCCGCCCCCCCCCCAAAAAATCTCCTAATAAAAAAAAAAATCAACCCTGTGTCAGGTGACCACACTCTGGCCTTAACCATTGGTTGAATCATAAGTAAACAACGCATGAGATCGTTTGAAACATGGGACAGCAGCACATGTTGCCTGCAACAGTTGGCCTTGTCTGTTGAAAAATGATCACCTATTGTGTGACAAACGACAAATCGGCCCAGTGGCACGTGGCTCTATTGTCTTCCCCAGACCCTTCCTTGATTGTCTCTGTCGTTTCTTTTCTTTACCCGACCTCTGCATTAATCTGCAGGAATGACAGCCCTCACATATGAGGGACAAATAGGATGCCATCTGCTTCCCTGTCCCTTTCCAGTCTCTAATCAAACCGTCTGGCCAGAGAGGGTGCAAATGTAGTTTGAGGTCAGGGCTTTTGTCTGCCATCTGATTACGTGACATCATTGCAGCCAGGAATCAGCACCACAACTCCTCAAACACATAGCATGTACCAGGAAATGATCTGTAGTATAGAGCACAGGGCACTTCACGGAAAAGTATTACAATATCTCATTAGAAGCTTTGAAGCATAGTGCACTCCCTCCTTTTATCACTATAGCTGCCCTGAGGTGTTTTTTTCTTCTTTCATTTATAATAAAATGAAGAATAACATCAAAGGGTTGAAATGCATAATTCACAGACCGGGTGACAAAACTTCACATTTTTCCGGGTAAGAAAAACGCAAAATAAGATGCACACACATTCAAACTGAATCAAAAGTCTGTATAATATCTGTTATAGTCATTATTTTTACACTCATCACAGTTCGTCTGAAAGATAAATTATCCTTATCATATCCTTGTACAAACTCATAGAAACTCGAATAGAAGATACATTAGAGGCTATTCCCACTTCCCCTCCTCTTTGTCAACCAGATAATTGTTCACTGATGCAAAATATGTTGAACTGGTGTCTCCATGTATCATTCAAGCCTTCTCTGAGTTTAACAAAACAAAATATTGTACCTCCTCCTCCTCCCTTCTTCCCTCCCCCCCAATTCTAATTGGGAACCACTTGTGCATACATGTCACCCAGAGCGCCCCGTCTCCCCCTGAGATGGCAGGCCAAGAGGCTCAGGCTCTCCGTGTGCCGACAGCGGGAGTGTAAACAGAGCTGATGGTTTCTGACAGATCCATTCAGACTGAAAATCATTTATTCCTAGGATTTTTTCGCTCTCTCCTTTTCATGAACCCCCAATGCACAAAAAGAGCTGTCCATCTCCCTTTAGATTAAATAACGTGGAGTTAGACCGTTTGTTTCATGGCAATTTTAGAGACACCTTAAAGGGTTTGATTAGTAGGAAAGATACCTCTTATCTATTGGATGTATTTATCTATTGCATGTGTCTCAGGTTTGACCCAAAGTATTTTTGACAAAATGTAACCAAAAACAGTTTTTTGTGTGGTGCTAAAAGTTTCTGTTTGTTTTGATGTGTACATTAAATCAGAATTCTTGCCTGTAGTCTTGTGGAGATGGATGATGACCAGCATTCTCAATTATTCCTGACATCATGGATGTAATTCCGCCTTCTATCATTTCCTGGGATATGTGGGGCCTGCGCAATCAATAAAGGAAATTATCAGACCATTAAGCCTTAAATATGAACCAAGCGGGCTTTGCAGAAATTTTTATTTCATACCAATATTATTCTTTAAAATAGCCTACTATAGATAATAAACAAAGTCAGACAGCGTGTGCTACTTCTGAAACCTTTCTCAAGAAAATGGAAACATTTTCACTGAGCTGCAAGGCTTTGTGAACATTTTCAACACAAGAGTAAACAAACTAAAATTAGAATCTGAATGAGTAAGATTTCTATTTGGCATCAGAACGCTTTTGTCGTAGCTGGATTCCTTGCTGTTGTCTGAATTCTTCACACCACAGTTACTGTAATTCTTTTTATAGGAATACATAAACAGAATAATATTGGAGCAATGATATTATAGCTTACTTTTAATCAACTCAGCAGAGGTTTAAGTAGCTCAACAATTAACATTTTCACAGGGAAATAAAAGGTCAAGACTAAAACAATAATTTGATGTCAAAACTCTTAAAACACTAAAAACAATGAACATAATGTACCGAAAGGCAGATATTATGAATTTAAGAAACTCACCTATTTTGGATTGCAGTGTAGAATGTGTGAGTCGGCTGCGAACCCCTCTTCTGTATTTGACTGTGTTGCACTTGATGCTGCAGAAAACCGTTTTTAAATTTCCCTCTCTGGAGCTGTCCAGCGCTCGGACATGCGCAGAACAGACTTCAGCGGAGCTCCCAGGCGCCCGAGGGGCAGGAGGATCCCAAGAGTTTGACAGCTGCTGTTACAGCAGAGCCTCCAGGCGGCATCCACACTCCCGTCGGGTGCACGAGCAGCGATGGTGAGAAACGTTATCTCTCTCAGTCTTAGAGAGAACTTCCCCTCCGTGGAACGGCTGCAATGCCCAAGTAAGATGCGAGAGAGGTCATGCCATACTCCGTCAGAGCAGTCCTCTCTGGGATGATTATTGAATGTTAATGATGTCTATGATTATTAAAGTTAATATAACCTCTAGTCGAGTCTCAGTGAAACACAAAAAACAGGATTTCAGTCCTAAGTCCAGTAAATTTTGACAATGATCAAAAAAAAATCTCGAGTATTTTTATAAATAGTTAAAGGAGATTAAACGAAATAAGATGAACAAAAAACACCTGGTTCATTACAAATGTAGAATAATCATGACTTATATCCACGATGTTGCTGCACCACATCCTCTTCGGGTTATTCCCTGGGAGCTCCCTCTGCCAGCTCTAAGACGGTGTGTGTCGCTACTTGTGCCGGCATCTGTGCATGTTAGTGTCAACTTTTAGGGAAGTGCTTTGTAGATCATTTGCTTCCCGCCGCTGTGACCGCGTCCTGCTCCTCTCAGCAGTGGGAAAAGGAGGCGAGGAGGCGAGGAGGCGCGGAGGGAGGGCGGGGGTCCGGGTGGGCTTCAGCAAGAGGCGGTAAAGGCCCCTACTCCACTAAAGAACAGGTTCACTGCAGAGAAACAGCTGAAAGAGCTCGATATCAGTATGTTTACCACTAAATTATACTGCATGTTTTTTTCCCTTTTTATTAAGGAAAAATAGTTCCTTACTCTTACTTGTATAAAAGTGTGATAAGTGTAAAAAAACAGCTATGAGGATTTTTCCTCCACCATTTCTGAGGACAGATTTGTATCTAGTCAGATGCCGGTTCCCCCACACTACACTGTTATTAATTAGAAACATGATTAATGTTTTATTACTTATGCTATTTTGCTATACTGCAGCCATAATAAAACAAATCATCGGTGGAGTGCGTGATATCAGTGGTGAAGGAGATAACCCACTGACTTGTATAGCAGACCTAATTGAGAAACCTGAAGGAGATTAAAATGTGCAGCCGGAAATTAAAGGAGAATTCCTCCAATTCTGAAGGGGGGAGACCACAGTGTCAGCAGTAGGGTATCAGTCCCATGGGACCTTGCAGATGGTAAATCAGCCTGTCACAAAAGACACAATCAATGACTGCGATCATGAACGTAACGGACAAAAACAAGATAATCATCAGAGAGCACATCCTGAAGGTCCTAAGGCCCGTGGTTTAGGATCTGAAAAGGAACATGAAATGAATCAAATGAACAAAGGAAGTAGTAGCCACATTGTGATGTCACTATACGGCTCATTATTTTATTTTATTTTAAAAGCTGCAAAATATGCAACGTCTATTCAATTTAATCAGCCCTTGGATATGCCAAAATCTAGTTCTGGGTAAATTATGCAAATCAATCCTTAAGTTTTTTTCCATAATCATGCTCGTAAACAGACAAATGCAAAGGAGTGAAAAGATTTTCTCTTTGGCGAGGATCATAATGATGCATTATTATCATGGGGCAACAAGCTACTCATCTTTCAGAGAACTTTTACTTTTTACAATTACATTATGAGGATGCGCTTTGACTTCAGTTTTTTACTCAAATTTTGAAAGTATAAATATATATTTATTTACTGTTTTTTGAGCACTCTTACTATATTAAATGATTTAACAATTTCCTTCATTATTGATTTCAGACTGTTGCTCTGATAAAACAAGATATAAGCAACGGAGAAAATAAACAGAAGTCTGATCAGCAATATTCATTTACAGCCCTCTTGGAATTATCATTGAGTAAAAAAGTGTTACATGTGTTTTGTTAATGGACAGAATTTGAATGCATTCCCATTCATCTACATCTTTCTTCATTCTGTATAGTTCTGAAGTAAGAGGTGCCACAGAGGTGCTGTGCTTGATGGACACATCCCAAACAAGGCTCATGGTTTGAATCCTGACCTGGTGCTTGTGTCTGTGTAGGTTTGCTCTTTGTTCTAGCTTCCTATCATAGTCCAAAAATGCATTAGAGTAAACTGTCGTCAAATTGATCAACTGGCAGGCTGTTCAGAGTTTGCCCCACCTCTTACCCAACATCATATGGGATAGGCTCCAGCCTCCTCAAATTTGCAACTCTGCAAAGGATAAGTAGTTATAGATAAATAATGGATTTCTTTTGTACCATTTACTAATCTACACCTTTCTAATGCTCCCTTATAAAATTGTAATGGTCAAACTTTGATTTAAAGTGAAAACAGACTTGAATTCATTTTCAAGTCAAATTTACACTCATTGTTGTATTAAATGAAAACGTTATTACCTAATAACGTTCAGTCAAGTGATGTAAATATAATAAGGGGGAGGTAAAGAAAATCTTAATTTCATGTGGAAAAACACAAGAAAAGTAGACAAAATCATGGTCATAAATTGAAATGATGTGAAGGACCGTAACTGGATGACTGCTCACTAGCATCCCAATGAGAAGTCTTAGTTTGAGTTGTAACTTTAGAATACTACTATGGTGATATAATAATACCCAGATAATATTACCATTCACCATTAATAACTATTAACTTCAGGTGTGCATGGCAGCTGGTAGGCGTTAAAACACACAATAAACAATAGCCTCTGCAGTTTGCAGAAATGTTAAATGTTGCTTTTGTTAGGCATTAAATAACAATTCCAGACTGGTTGTTTCAGGGCAGGGGTCAGCAGCCCAACTTTGAGATTTTGGCCAATAAATGTTCGGGTAATGTTCTTACAATCAATGTTGGTGAGGGTCTACTTTACACTACTAGTGTTACCCCATGCTGTTTGGTTTGTCAGGGTCCCTGTTAGCACGCGTAACATAAAATAACTGCTCTATGGATTTTTATGACCTTGCAGGTGGGGTTGAGCATTTGGTATAAAAGAAGCCATTCAATTCTGGAGTGGATCGACATGAAGGGACTGATATAGGTGTTTTTTTCACTTTATTCAACATTTGAAAAATGGGTCTTTTTTCACCATTTGTTTCTAATACTCATATATGGCAAAAAGAGACAACCTATCACCAATTCTTGGAGTGGATCTGGATTAAGGGAGGGATCCATTATTATGTATCACTTCCACTTGGGGATAGATCTTTCTTCTGCATTTTCATTAATTATAAGCTATGTGATATATTTTTAAGGTACTTGGTGGATAATATGGATATGTGCCAAAAATAGTGAATAAGACTGAAGAGGAACTAGATAAAGAGGCGGAATCCATGATTCCCCCCCCCCATTTGCTTAAACAGAACCTTGAGAACTGTCTTTTTGATTGCACACATGTCTTGTTGGACAAAGATTACATGACATCCCCTTAAGATCCACCACACCTTAACGTGCAATCTGGATCCAGGTAAAATCCCGCACCTGTTGATCCAGAATGTTTAAATTCATATGGCTTTTTTTTTCTCTCTTTTTTTCTGGATAATGTACTAAGTGATGGAAAAAAGTGATATGACTTAAATTTGTATTTATTATTTATGTCTTATTTTTTCATTATCACAATACAATATATACTAAAAAAGTATTGATTAATTATAGAATGTATTACCCATACAATGCGACAGAAAAAGTTGAAGAAAATAAAAATCAAAAAAATAAATTCATAGGGCTTGTAAAATATTACACACTGTGGGTAAACAACAGTTTACAGACTAATAACTATTTAGTGTTTCTCTTTGATAACTATCTAACTATCATATCATAACTAATAATGATACCAATATAATTCCAAATTCAAAGGGAAGGTTTTCATGGTGAAGGAGTTTTGTTATGAGGGTTTAATAATCATGGAATAATTCCTTTTAGATGCATTAGCTAAATGAGGAAACTTAGCAGTCTCAGCAGAGGTTTGGTCTCTGAGTGCTGTCTAGTTGGTTATGTAATTATTATTAAAGTTTTTCACAAAGGTTTTTCTCTTCTGTGCTTTTGCATTTGTGTGCTATTAGTAAATATCAACAAAATGTTGATATTAATCATTCAAAGCGCGATACATTTAGCCTCTCTCACCCATTCATACATTTAGACGTGAGCTTGACCCTCAGGATAAATATAGGACACTTAAAACATATGGTTAGGACAAATGGCAAAAATATTCATGGTCAGATAGTGGCATGCTTAGTATCAAGTTTGTGGCGTTGACATGTGGGCTGGTCTGAGAGCTTGAACTGGTGAATGCAGAAGAGAGAATGGACTCCCTGTAGTCCAGGAGCAAAAAGGGACACTTTCTCCTCCATTCCTCTTCAGGGTAATGGGGAAACAATGGGATCACTGCCTGAGTGTTGGCTTGTGTTCGAAGCCGGTGTTTTTGTCTTGCATCAAGTGTTTACTCAAAACAGCCCATACCCTCTAAGAAAGAGGTCAGTTCACCCCTTTAATTTCCTCTGCAGGCAGAGACACAGTGTCCCCCAGAAGAACATGTCAACCAGAGTGACCCTCTGGCCACACAGAGGAAGCGGCTGTCAGCCATGCTTAGCCAAGCCATGGCATTAATATCCTGCCAAAGACTTTGTAATGCATGCAGAAGCTTCAGCTGACCGGAGCAGTGTGCAGACCGACAGGCCTCAGGTTGCCCTGTCAAAGGTCAGTAAGACAGACACTTAGAACAGGTTTCAGTGTTTTTATACCATCACAGAGTGGAAGCAGTTACAAGGCCATGATTTAATTTCAATTGAATTTCATTAATTGCAAGGTGTTCGTTCATTGTTGCATCATGTATGATATATGTATTCTGCACTTCTATGAGACATCTGTCTTGTAAAATGACTTTCAGGTCTTTGTGTTAAAAGATCACTTCAACTAAGCCACACATTAGCAAAATTAAACCAAAACAAATCCTCTCCTGCAGTGTTTCCAGTGTGGGTATAAGTGTTACAATTGAAAGTTTTGTTACTAAATGCATTCACAAAAATTCACAGGCATGCCTTTACAACTCTGTGCAATAAGAAAAAAAAAATATGTCGCTCATTCATTTGCAAAATTACATTTGAAAAAGACAGCTGCAACATTTATGAAGCAAGAGGTTTATGACAATGACGCACAATTTGGTTTTGAGGGATAATTTTTTTCGTAGCAGACATTTTAACCTTTCATAGTTGCAAATCCAGAGATACCATTAATGACACCACAGCCCAGTTTATGTGCCCCTGTAAGTCATTGAAGGGTGAGAGTGAGCCAGCATGCCCAATACCACGACCTCAAGGCTGAAACATCTAACTGGAATTCAGTCATTGTTCATTTTATTTATTTTAGTTATTAAATCAGTAACAATGTGGCACGCTAGATCCCATGGGATATAAGTTTGTTTGAAATTATTTTTTCAATTTAGGCATTTGAAGATAAAGACTAAAGACATAATTTAATGTATTTTACATTCACTCTAGTACTGCACTTCAGTACACATTTCAGATACCTTGATTTTTACTACTTTATTTCTATTTAACACTGCTTTCTAATTCCACTACAATTCAAAACGAACATACTTTATATGTTTCAAATATACACATACACTACACATACACTTGCAGATGTACACCCTAGACTCTACAGAATCAGATTTTATATACAAGTTTAGGATCTGATTATAGAATATAAAGCATTTGTATCTCAATATCAAACAATATATGAAGTGCTTATATATTCATATTCACAAATACACATAATTTATAATAGTAGTGTCTAACACTATAACAGTTTCAAGGTTTTGTTGGGGGGAATTAGGATGTAAGCATTACATTATACTTGAATAACGGAATAATTGACACGACCATATGAAAAACATTTTTAAAATAAAGTTTTTACATACATAATATTGTACCATGCCGGGTTCTTATCTGGAATTGAGCAGTTTTTCAGTGTTAATAGTTTTACTCTCATAAACATAATGTATATTTCTTTCTCCGGTGTCAGACATCAAAACTTTGAGTGGTCACAGTTTGCATCAAGCTTGGTCGCACATTTGCTTTCAAACACTAAAGGGTTATTGGTCAGTAATGGTGAAGCAAACATGTCTCTTCAGGTCATTTTATACCATTGTCTGTCCTACGTGGCAGACAACTTCTCCAGACAGGCTGCAGGACTTCAAAATTCCACTGTCTTTTCAATGGGGATCACAGTAAACCCTATCGTAAAGGTTCAGAGAGGGCAATGGTATTGACCTTTGAGTGACTTGTGTCAACACCAAAGCCCCTGGTCTGAGGTCAGGTCAGTCCTTTTCAGTGGCCCAAAGAGTGAAGATGGAGTAAAAGTCCTCTTCTTTTTCAAATCTGATTGAGTGTAATAGAACAGATTTGCAAAAGAGCTTGAGCAACTTGTTATGTGTCACAGCAGGCTAACCAGGTCCCTTCATTTTGACACGTTTTCATAATTTCCATGCATTTCGTTTTTGCATGACCTTTCAGAGGTTACCTTTTGTGACTAATATTTTATTCCTGGTGTATTAAACCAAGAACAATTAAACATTGTTCTTGGTTTAATTGTGTTATTTCTGTTTTTAAAACTACTTCTAATCGTAAAACAAAGAAAAATGTAGAATCAGATGAATCACACTGGGCCAAAAGAAGAAATGACAACCACAAAAGAGGCATTATGATGTCATATATCTTTCTTGTCTTGTCAAAAATTGTATGAAAAAAAGGGGGGGTCTGAAATAATGTCACCAATCAAACATTTTGCGACTGAAATGAAGACAGAGCCCATACTTAATTACCTTCATTTTGAAAAAAGGGTTTTGAAAGAGAGAGTAATACATAGAATAAGACAGTGTATGGAAAAAATGCCTTTAGTAAAAGAGGAATTAGATAGGTATAGCGGGAGAAATAAAAGGAGGGAAAAGGTGAAATTGAGACAAAATAAATGAGAGGGGGCATTAGTGTTTCGATGTGATTGTCACCATCAGTTCTCATTCTCAGCATGGAATCTATAATGGGAAAATCAACCTCTCTGACTCCTGTGTAATTGGATTTGCTGGGTCTCGTGCTGAATCAGAGCCCAGTGGGTAGCACAAAGCTTGTTAAGATTGGACAAGCAAAGCTGGGCTGCTAGGCCACGGGAGAGGTGGGGCCCCAGCAGAGGTAACCGTGGCAACTTTTCTGGAGAGAAGATTGAATAATTCAAATATTTTGAACACTCAAGTGGTGACCCATCATAGTGAGCTTGCAAAACACTTTCCGAACATCAATCATTCCATTAATTGGGTGAAACTTGATCTTTTGACACACATAGGTCACCATAGGAGAGAAACGGACACCTGTGTTACTTCAAAGGTGTGTGTTTTGTGCAGGTTGTTACCAGGTTACAGAAGTAAACTTTTTTTTTTACTCCTAACTGTCTCTATCTAAATGTCAAAGCCACTTAAAGGTGAGGTCATTACAGTACACAAAAGGAATCTGAGTATGGGTTCTTACTCTAAATTATTCACTATAAAGTAAAACACATACACCAAATCCTCAAATTATCCATTTATGCGATTGTTAGTGAATACTAATAGCCTTAAAATGATGCGATCTCAACAGTATCAGCAAGAGAGTGAGCAACTAGTAAAAAGTAATAATTGTTTTTGTAGCACTAGATGCTACTATCAAGGCGGGTTCTTCTTAGTAATCAGGCCGACAGACTGCAGATAAAAGTCTTTATTACCTTACTCACACAAATCCTACTGCTACTGATGTGTTCATACTACATACTTTGACTCATTGTTTGTACAGTTGTATATCCGAACAAAATAACCTTGGCCTGTCGGCCTTGTGTAGTGTATCAGTCATATTATATATATCTCCAAATACCTGCTGAACTAAGGACATCCTGTGGTTCAGCCATCTCTCAAATATTAGTATACAATCACACTGAAATAAGACATTTTCACATTGTTATTTAGCAAATCTAGTTTGTGTGTGCTTACTTTATTTTATTATTTAAAAAATATATATATTATAATGATATGGTGTAAGAATTGTATCTTTGCTTGTTAGGTGGCTTCTACTGTATTGTTGACAACTTGCATATGAGTTTACTTGTAGGCTACTTGTGTATTTTATAAATTTTTTTGTTGGCCATTACTTCGGATAGTTCATGCTGTTTTACATAATTTTGTCTCATATTTATACATTTATTACATATTTTTTCACAGTCTGCGTTTTTTCAGTGTTCCCCACGGCAGCAGGGTAAATTGGTTTGAGGTACAACAATTGAAGCTGAAATTGGAGAAGAATGCAACAGAACATCCTGATGAACAACGGGTTTAGGTGCGTCTTTGGACCCACAAAGTATTCCTCCGCCACTCAAAAGATAATGCTTCCCTGACCAGCATTACTACACCGATCAAAAACAGTTTGTAATGAATTGGTAATGTATCCATCTAATCAAAGATGAGTTTTTTTATACAGTTGGAGGTGATGTCATGAATGTAGAAAGGAGAGAGGAAAATGGGACTAGTTGGATTGGTGTGGTTTGGATCTTATTTCTGTATTGTTACGTTACACTCAGTAGAGCAGTAGATACCCAGGTAAGCACTGAATAAGATCTCTGTCCCACCTTCTATGGCATGAATGATTGATCACACAATCCATAGTGCCCTGAGCCTAGGTCCGGATGGTGTGGAGGAGGATATGTGCACACAGACCTCCACACAACATCACCAACACCGGTGGAAGAATGAGACATCAGATAAAGCAGGATCAAGGATAGTAAATTATTTTTCTTTTTATTACTATTTTACATGCAGGACTTTTGCCAACAGACTGTCAACATTCCAGTGTTTAATGGTTCACTGATTGCCTCCATGCAAGCAGATGGATGAGGACGTTGAATGTCTCTGGAGAGAACAGATTTTTCCTGGTTTCAATCCAAATTGAGATTCTGCATCTGACGGCAGAATAATACAACTTCAGAATGCAGGTTTGAGTTTTCTTTTCATAGTTACATAAAGATCAATATTTTCCCTTTGAATTGTCTGCTATTTACTACTCTACAGAGATATGAATGTTTTGTTTCTTAAATGCATCCTATGGCAAAAAGTAAAAAAAAGAAGTGGGATTACTCATTATAACCTCAATAATCTTTGACATTTTCTGAAACGTGTTTTTAAAAAGGGAGTTGGGTGACGGCAATAAAACCTAAGTTATCTGCTTCAGTATGAAGCTACAGCCAGTAGCAGATAAGCCAGACTTAACTTTACACATAAACTTCTAAGCTCACCAAATAAAGTGACTGGACCTTTGTGTTGTGTTGTGTTGTTGTGGTTCTGAGTTGCACACTTAAATTATCCTACATGGTCCCAAAATTGTATGTTTAATTTGGCCACGTGTTGCAATAACTTCCAGGATTCAAAGAGCGAAGAAGGATGTTTTGGGAATGTGCCTAAATGAATTAGAAAAGTTGGAAACTTTCATGAGTGTTTGTTTGACAGGGGATTTATCCATATATGTACGCCTAGACTTCCTATGTCTTTTTCTTGCTTTAGAACCATTTGATCTCCAGACATGAGAGTTACCCATCTCCTTATCTAACTTTCTGTCGGAGCCTTTCTCTCAAAATGTTACGCTTTTCTGCTATGATGCTTGTAGGAACCAGGGCCCTGGACACTGGACTTGCAGAGACTTCCTGTCTAGTTTTGAGGAGATACCACAAACACACAGGATGGTAGAACAGAATCCTCCTTAAGAGGGATATCAACTTTCCTGCAACTTATTCGCTGCGTTCGTGTGTCTTATCCTCCTCCCTCCCTCTCTAAGCTACCTCTACTTCTTACACAAATGAGGTCATTTGGTCTCAGGCAACATTGACACCCTTGGCCACGGCGAGGGGCCATCTCTTCATTAAAATACAATGGCCTGTGCTCTGAAGTAGCTGAGCATTCACCTGATCTCACAAAGGCTCGGACTCATAAACTCATAAAACCATTATTTCTCCGTGCATCAGATTGGGCTGTTTAGCTATAAATTTAATTACAATCTAGTCCGTCTGGATTATATTATATAAAACTGCAAATAACAAGTGCACAAGGAGAATTGTTTGTGCAGTGCTTTCCTCGGCTTAGACTTTATTGTCCTCTTGGACTGAGAACGCCCATTCAGTGTTCAGTCATTTCTGCGCACAGTGTCTTCAGAAACATTTCTGCATGCTGCAGACAGCCTTCTTGAAAATAGATACCAACAGAACACCAATGGAAACCCCAATGGACAACAACAAACATTTAGATTTTGTCATGAAAGCCTAAAGAATTCACATGATTATCACCGCTGCATTCATTAACCCTATCTTTGACAGGTGCTTATCTGTTGGTGTTATTACTTGTAATACTGTATGGCAGATCCCTAAGTCACGCTGTCCCAGCATATTGTCTGCTTATGCTGCCCTGGGAGAAGTTTGTTCCCATGAAGAAAGGGGGTGTCACAGATACCCCACAACAGCACCACCGCCAGCACATCACCAGATTGATTCTGACGTCCAAAAAAGGGTTTCTTCAATGATATTGTTCACCTGTCTCATTGGCTTAAAGTGGGTGGCTGGGAGGGGTGCCTGTGGGAGGGGGTTGGCTGAGGGCTATTGGTGGGGACACAGGGTGAGGGGTATTGTTGGGGAGAGGGACGAGAGCATTGGGGGTGCAGGGCTGACAGGTGGAAAAAACACTCTCATCTGACTAGCCTCCTCCATCCTTCCATGGGGCCCCCGTGTGAGCAAAGTAATGAAGTCCAAATTACAGCACAGGATTGCTAAGAACAGGCCTCTATTGTTTGCCCTCAGGGCACACTAAATGAGTGTCACAGCAAGCAGCGGGGCACAGACCGTTACGGCACTATTTAGTCTGTCCCGTTGTCACAAGACAGCCCTGTTTCAGAGGTTCTCAGATCAGACTTTTCCCCTCCTACCCCCTCCTTCGTCTTCACCCTTCCTCTGTACAGCCAACCCCTCCCCAACTCCTCACCCCAAAATAGGCCAAATCTCCTCCTTTGTGTTTCGACTGCCTAGTGTGAAATTCACTGTGACGTTAAATGTTTTCTAATGAATAATTATTGAATGGATATGCAGGGAGAATTTGTGTAATGGATTGTAGACTGCATTTTAAAGACGTCTTTTTTGTCTCTGCTCCGTGGTATTTACAGGACAAAAACACTGGGCCTTTCTCAGAAGAAATGAGGGGCATAGGCGAAGGACAGAGGCAGGGGAGGAGGGGGACGGAGGGCTTTGTGTCAATTAGATCCAATGGATTATCTTTTTTAATGTTTTTACAGAGAGAGTTGAGAATCAAAGGACTTCTGCTTCCAAAGGAGAGAGAAAAAATACAAAACCAACAAAAGCTGTGAAAACCTTTGGTCTAAGAATGCAAAACAGATTGGTGGAATTTTTCCCACTATGCATCTTAAATGTGCTGCTGTATTGGACTCCCCAAGTCCATTTGCACAGTGGTTGTGTTTTTAGTTGGTGCATCAGCTCTAATGAGCAATGGGCTGCCAGGCAAGGTCTCTATGTCTTATGTAGTGATCATTAGCTTCTGTCTGTCGTCAGTACAATCACAGAACTTTCTTTCAGGGACATTTAGGACCTTTAAATCCCTTATTTTAAAAGAAATTAAAAAAATAATGTTGTGTTTTTTCTTATATTTTTTTCTATCTCCTCTTTCCTCCACACAGAGATCTTTTATTCAAACATTAATTCATCCAAGTGCATTTAAGTGCATTTGTCAAAATATGTGACTGAGAATTGTTGTTACTATGGTTCATGCAAAATGTGTTACATGTTGCCACTGTTGCAGTTTGCTTCCTCTAAGGGTTGGAATAACTATAATTACTAGATAATTAACAAGCTGGTTTCCCCAACAAAGTGTATAGCAGTAATGGTTGGTCACACTTTTAAAGATTATGCAGGGATTTATACTTTTGCATGGTACATTTGTTCACCTTATATTGATACAACTTTGTGCACAGGGTCAGCTGAACATGGAGGGTGCCCTGACTGCCAGGGACCGGGTTGGAATCCAGGATTTTGTCCTTTTAGATGAAACCTCAGAGGTGGCTTTCCTCAGCAACCTCAAGAAACGCTTCAGCAAGGATCTCATCTATGTGAGGATGGGTGAGAACTTTTCAAACCCTGTTATTCACAAATGTGTGATAATAATTAACATGATCACTTGAATTCATTCTTTTAGACCTATATTGGAACACTGCTGGTGTCTCTTAATCCCTACAAAGAGCTTGACATCTACAATAAGACACAGATGGAACTCTACATGGGGGTTAACTTTTTTGAGCTTCCACCACACATGTAAGTGCAAATGAATATAATGATAAGAGAAGATGAAGTTACTTGTAAAATCTGTCAGTCACGTATTCTTATAGTTACCTGAGACACATAAGGATTATGCTGCATCCCTACAGCTACGCTCTGGCAGACAATGCTTACCAAACCATGCTGACAGAGTTCAGCAATCACTTTATCCTCATTTCTGGTGAGAGTGGAGCAGGGAAAACCGAGGCCTCTAAGAAGATTCTCCAGTATTATGCTGTCAGCTGTCCAAGCACCGCTCTACTAAACACTGTCAGGGATAAAATGCTCATGTCCAACCCTGTCCTCGAGGTCTGATGGTTAATTATGTTATATGATTGTGACAACATACCAAAAAGCTGTTTATAGTAACATTAGTGAGCCTGTGTGATGTGATGATTTCCCGCAGGCTTTCGGCAATGCCAGAACTCTGAAAAATGATAACTCCAGTCGATTTGGGAAATATATGGACATACAGTTTGACAGCCAGGTAAGAATCAAAATAAAGATTCAAATATGTACTTCTAAGAGTTATATATTATTAACTTTTAATTCAGAGAGAAAAAAATTATATTTATTAGTTATCCAGCATTATAGTCATAAAGAATTCGCCGCCATCCATTCTTCTTCAGCTGTGACCCAAAATACCTAAGTGCTTATGTAATATTAAGGTTAACCTGAAGGTGGTTGAAGTATGTAAATAAAGATGACCAGATTAACTGTAAAATGCTTAGCTTAAACACTCTTTTGTTTTGTGTCAAAATTTGCATGAAAATAAAATAGAAGGAAAAACTAAAACAGCAATATTACAGCTTCAGCTTTCTCGGCTTGTTTAAAAACCCATTGAAAATGATAGAAGAACGTTCAGCAATATGCCTGATGAAAATCGACATACATGGCTTAAAACAAATGCTTTCAAGAAGAAGTTAATTTATCCAAAAAAAATATGTTTCTAAAATCCGTCCACTGGACCATAGGCTGTGTTTTCTTCTGCAAGTTGTAGAGCTGCTGTCTTTAGGATCATGATGCCCATAGGGGGAAGCTGTTGGAGGCCATATCCTGGACTACCTGCTGGAGAAGTCGAGGATAGTGCATCAGAATCACGGGGAGAGAAACTTCCACATTTTCTACCAGCTATTGGAAGGAGGAGATGAAGACCTACTGCACCAGCTGGGTCTGGAGAGAGACTCCCAACATTACTACTATCTAACGCAAGTGTGTGTCTTTCTGATGTAGCTCCAACAAACTATATATGTCTCATTAGTATTCATATGTCTTTAGTAAACATAATGCAATTTTTGCTATCTATAACAGGGCGAGTGTGCCATTGTGTCATCCATTAATGACAGATATGACTGGAAAACAGTCAAAAATGCACTGCAAATTATCAACATTGATGAAATTAACACTAATGTAAGTTGGGTGTATTTTACTTATAGTTCTGATTAAACCCACTCTCTCTTCCTCATTTCACTTCCTCACAAGTTTTTATTCTGTGCAGCACTTGTTTGGAATCATTGCAAGTGTTCTCCATTTGGGAAATGTAAAGTTTGATGCAGATGGTAAAGGCTATGCCGTACTGAACAACAACTCAGATCTGCGATGGGTCTCAAATGTAAGGAAATTCAAGTAAAAAGCCAGAAGAAATCCAAGATTATCACAAAAAGTTAAAGAATAAAGATAATATTGTCTTTTCCTGCAGCTTCTAGGAGTTGATTCTCATCGTCTCCAAGAGGGATTGATGTACAGAAAGATTGAAGCCAGAACAGATGAGGTCTGTGCGTACTGAAAATTTCCTCTTGTTTACTACGTTTTTGCTTCTGGTCAAAATGAACATGTAGTGTTTGACATTTAGCAATGATTTTGTCTCACTGAAAAGGTTCTCAGCCCATTCACAGTTGATCATGCAATCTATGCCAGAGATGCCCTGGCCAAAGCCATCTACGGACAGACCTTCACTTGGTTGGTCAATAGGATCAATGAGTCCATGGAGAACAAGGTGAGGAGAAGAATGAAGAGACATAGACATATTCCAGCCAGTAAGGAGGAGCAATTACCTTCTTGATACTTAACTTTACACAGGACCTCTCCAGGAAGACTGTGATTGGGCTCCTGGACATTTACGGATTTGAAGTGTTCTATGTGAACAGGTAGGCAGAAGTTTTTCTCATGATTCTGTCTGATTCACTGATCAGGACTGTTTTACAGCCATTTAACCAAAGAGCAGTTTCACATTTTGTATCAGGAGAACTTCATGATTTGCATTGGAAAGACATCCAAATGTATCAATCATTTTCTGATGGATATAATTATTTCAAAAACAATAAAAGTTGTTGACATTTGACTGCACTCTTTTGTTTCTAAACTAACTGAAGTCAGTTCAACCAATCTGTTATTAAATTTATTGAGTGACTTCAATCAGCCTATCAAAAATTCAGACCACATAAACTTGGTCAGAAAGCAAATAATGCACCATCATTTTGCCAAAATACAGAATTTAAGTGTTGCTTTAACTTCACTGATTTTCATTAGACTAAACGCAAATATAAAATATTTATATTTAACAATATGATCCACCTTCTAATGGAAAAGCTTTTCCTTTGAAGGAGCAGACTCCTCAAACTTGGTGCTGGTCTCTTCATTATACTCTAAATTCTGGTTTATCCGGCAAAAAGTATAGTTTTAAAAGAAAAATCTCCTGACATTAACTATGATACTATGATCCTTTCACAGCTTTATTCTGTTTGCCTGTGTCAACGCTATATCTACCGAACACATCACCTGTAAATAAAGTAAACAAAAGCATGTTTTTTCTCCCTCAAACTTGTTCGGTTTGTCTTGGCCCATTTCCTTAGTTTTGAGCAGTTCTGTATAAACTACTGCAATGAGAAGCTTCAACAGCTGTTCATCCAGTTGACACTGAAGGCTGAGCAGGATGAATATGAAGCCGAGGATATTGAGGTAAAGATGCTGTTAACCTGAAACAAAAGCCTACAGAAGAATCGGGACTCAGTGATTGTGATAGAGTATGTCTGCATGGGTTGATGTTCAATTGATCTCTATTCACAATTTCTTATAAAATTTTCCCCAGTGGGAACCAGTTCAGTTCTTCAACAACAAGATCATCTGTGACCTGGTTGATGAGAAACACACAGGAATTATATCAATACTGGTGATTTTTATAGCATACAGAGTTTTTTTTATTGGAATATGAATATACATGAATGTGAAACTGAAGAGTTATTTTGTGTTGATGAAAATCATGCAGGATGAGGAGTGTCTACGGCCAGGAGATGCCACAGATCTCACCTTCCTGGAGAGACTAGAAGAAAAGATGGGAAATCATCCGCATTTTGTAACGTGAGATAAATAATTTTACTCAAACTTAGCCCACTCACATCTAAAGATTATACCATGATCTGCTACCATAGTTCTAAAGCAACTCATCACTAATATCTAAATAAAAGATCAATCTAAAAATAATAAACACTTTTTAATTTTTTTAATTTAAACACTATCACTATCAAAACTACGTTATACAATTCAAAACCTCTCTCAAAACTAAACACTCGATTCATCAATGTTTTGCTGACTGGTATGTTGTGAGAAAACAAACAGTTAGCTGATAGAAATCGAGGATTAGCATTGGTCTGTAAAGCCTCTCACTCTTGATTCCTCCATTTCTCAATACCTTTTTGGCTGCAGGCATAAGCTGACTGACAAAATGACACGTAAGACTCTGGAGAGGGGAGATTTCCGCCTCTTGCATTATGCTGGGGAGGTCACCTACTGTGTTGTGGGTAAAAGAAAGCACACTATCAGCTCTGCTTCCCAAACATGTGAACCCTTTGTTTTAATGGTCAACCGACTAACTAACATTTTTCTGTGATATTCTAGGTTTCCTGGACAAAAACAATGACCTATTATATAGGAACATAAAAGATGTAAGTCTGAAAAGCAATAGTTTATAATATGTAATGCAATGATTGCATGTATAATTATATCAAAGAATTTTATTCATGAATTAGAGATGTTTATAAAGCTTTTCAACTGCAAATATTTTGACTTTATTTGTTCATGATGTTTGCATTACATCAATTGTTGAAACTGAGCATTGCAGCAGTCCAAAGTGTTTCTAGTTACACCTGTGATTGAAAAAAAAGATGTATATCCCACTTTCTCACAGCTGATTTGTCAGTCTAAAAACGCCATTGTCAGAGAGTGCTTCTCCACAATGAATCGAGACAGCAGACGAAGGCCAGAAACTGTGAGTATTCTATGTTTGACTCATGTCAGCAACAATACGGATTATACATTGTGGAAAATATTGATTTTACCTACATTACACAATATCATTCTTCAGGCAAACACCCTTGTTAGCATAAGCACGTCATATATTCAGATAAAAAAAATGGCCTCTCCTTTCACAGATAGAAGACACAAAATACAAACCAGCATTGATTATATCAAATATACACAAGGAAGAAACACAAGTGTTGAAGGAAGGACTACAGCCCCATTCATCAACAGCTCTAATAGAAAATATGTGGCTCCTTTTTTCCTCTGCGGAGCCTTACTAAATGATAGACATCTGAGCAATGTAGAGATCAGGAATTAGAGAAAATCAGTCAGTAAATGTGGAGTGAAGAGAAGAAAAGAGTCATTTTTTTCCCTGTCAGTGGCAACTGTGTCGTCACTAAGACATACCGCATGTTCCTGACAAATTAACTGTTGGGGATTATGACCTCATCTTGTGTCTTTAGGTGGCGACCCAGTTTAAGAGCAGTCTGCTGAAGCTGACAGAGATCCTCATGTCTAAAACGGCCTGGTACATACGTTGTCTGAAATCTAATGAGTCCAAGGACCCAGGTACTTAAAGTGACGGGAGGCACGTGTGGCTCCAGTCCTAAAAGGATGGAGATGTTTCAATAAGATCTTTCACACAAACAGGTCAATTTGATGAAGCGCTGATCAGGCACCAAGTGAAGTACCTGGGCCTGATGGAGCACCTCAGAGTCAGACGAGCTGGCTTTGCATACAGGCGCAAGTACGAAGTCTTCTTAAAGAGGTATAAAAAACTGCAAAGCACACCCCTTATGGTTGATTTCTCCAGATTGTTTTAAATATTCTGAGTGGGTTGCTGGCTGTGTCTTACAGATATAAACCCCTGTGCCCAGCCACCTGGCCTCACTGGAGAGGACTGCCTGCTGATGGAGTAGAAGTCCTGGTTCAACATCTGGGCTACCTGCCAAATGAATACAAAATGGGGCGGTGAGGCGAGCCCTTCCAAGACAAATCCCAGTAAACGCATTCAAAACAAGGAGTAACCTAAAACCTGTTTTTGCTTTGTTATAGCACCAAAATATTTATTCGTCATCCGAGAACACTTTTCGCCACAGAGGATGCTTTTGAAAAATGCAAACATGAACTGGGTGAGTGCAAATCAATGCTCATTACAATTCAGCTCAGTATTCAACCATTAATAGATGCACCTTGATTCAACGTTATGCTCTGAATATGCAGCAACGAGGCTCCAGGCCAAATACAAAGGATACAGAGCAAAGGGTGAATTCAGGAAACAGAAGGAAGCTGGTATATGCCCCAATATATGATGGCGAAAGGACGTAATATCCTGCTTTAACGTTAATGGACATTTACACACCTTCTATTGTATTTTTGCATCCTCAGCCACGAAGATAGAAACTTGTTGGAGAGGAGTGCAGGCGAGGAAGGAGAGAGAGAGGAGAGCCTGGGCTGTAAAAGTAATCAAGCAGTAAGGAGGAAGAGCAAAGTCATGTGTCATTGCACATCTCCTCTCAAATTTACTCTCACATTTTAAGTAACATTATATTTTTACCCAATAATTTTAGATTTATCAAAGGTTACATGAATAGAGGGCAAGCAAAAAACACAGACAACTCAGAGTACCTGGCCTTTGTGAGACAGAACTACTTGAACAGACTGAAAGAAAATCTGCCAAAGACAGTTCTGGACAAAACCACCTGGTTATCTCCACCTGCTGTGCTCACAGAGGTACACAGATAACGCTTACTCATTTTAAAACAGTTTTAGTATAAGCCAATTGTTTATTTGGATTGTTCTTTTTCTTGCCAGACCTCAGAGATACTGCGTAAGCTTCACTTTCGTCTAATGGTGCGGAAGTACGTGAGAGGTATCACACCCCCAAAAAAAGCACAGGTAACACATATAAAAAAGTATCATTGATGGAAGTTTCATCAGATATCCTTTTTGTACTGATAAAATTATACATTTCACCCTTTCAGCTTCAAGTGAAGCTTCTTGCCCACTCCATCTTTAAGGGCAAAAAGGACAGCTATCCACAGAGTGTGGCTCAGCCTTTTGTTGACACCAGAATCAGTGAGCATCAGATACACTCACAAAATACCGTTGTCTCTTGAACGATATTTATTCAACTTCATTTGTTATCTCTAGGCGAACAAGATATAAACACCAGGGTTTTCCAGATGATTCGCAATGAGCACGTTAAGGTAATAAAAAGTCAGTATGCGTATGAAATAAAATAAAGCATCACATCAGACACAACTCATAGCGTTGTATCCTGTGCCTCTGCAGTACAGTGTCCACGTAATTAAATACCATAGAAACGGTTTCAAACCGAGGCCTCGGCAGCTTATCCTCACCCAGACAGCTGCCTACGTGATAGAAGAAGCCAAAATTAAACAGAGAGTGCTGTATACCTCCCTCAAAGGTAAGTACAACATGTGGACAGATATTTCACCTACCATTACGGATGTTTTCATGTAGGGCCAAACGTGTCTAATCCGCTCACTGCAGGTATTTCCGTCAGTAATTTGTCTGATGGCATCATTGTTTTCCACATTACATGTGAGGACCCTAAACAGAAGGTATGTGAATAAATTATATGCTCACAGTAGCAGATACACCAATGAGCCACAACACGTGACTGGTTTTAATGTTGTGACTAATTAGTGTAATCCAGCAGTTTCTAACATAATACTGATATTTTATTTTGACCTAATATAGAGGAAACACATCCAAACAAAGTAACAGCCCAATATCACATACCAAAATGTAATACACACTGATCAAACACAACATTAAAATCAGTTACCAGTTCTAATGTTGATTTTATATTTTTAAAGATAAAGTCAGCACATTCCCTTGAGTTAAAGCAACATTATTCTACTAAATGTTTTTAAAAGGAAATATTCCTAAATAATGAAAATGTTGGCCTATACAGTCTTCATAGATTTTCCCGTGGATAAACACTACTCAAAAAATAAAGGGAACACTTAAATCACACATCCTAGTTTTGGATGAATTAAATATTCCAGTTGAAAATCTTTATTGATCACATAGTGTAATTTGTTGAGAACAAAATAAGATAAGAACGATCAATGGAAACCAAAGTCATTAAACCATTCAGGACTGGATTCAGACTCATACTCAAAATCAAAGTGGAAAATTAGATCCCAGGCAGATTTCCTCAAAAAAACTCGTAATGTGGCTCATTAGTGTGTATGGCTTCCACGCCTGTATGCAACCCTTAAAACATCTGGGCATGCTCCTGATGACACGACGGATGGTCTCCTGGGGATCTCAGATTGGGATCAGGGCATCAGTCAGCTCCTGGATAGTCTGTGTTGCGACGTGGCGGTACTGTATGCAACGATACACGATGTCCCAGATGTGCACGATTGGATTCAGGTCTGGGTAAGGGGCATTGGATTCAGGTCTGGGTAAGGGGCATGCCCGTCAATAGCATCAATGCCTTCGTCATTCAGGAACTGCTGACACACTCCAGCCACATGAGGCCGGGCATTGTCATGCACCAGAAGGAACCCAGGGCCCACTGCTCCAGCATACTGTCTGAATCCCGGTACCTAACAGCAGTCAGGGTACGACCCTCAAAGGATAAACTTCCCCAGTTTCTCATTGACCAGCCGCCAAACCGGAGGAGGAGGATGTTGCAGGCAGCAGAATGTTCTCCATAGCGTCTCCAGACTCCTCACGGCTGTCACATGTGCTCAGCCTAAACCTGCTCTCATCTGTGAAGAAAAAAAGGGTGCCAATGGTGAACCTGACAATTCTGGTATTCTCTGGCAAATGCCAATTGGGCTGCACTGTCCCGGGCTGTGATCACAGGCCCCTCTTATGGACGTTGTGACCTCCTGCCACCCTCAGGGAGTCCTTTTCGGACAGTTTGGGCAGAAACATGCACACGAGTGGCCTGCTGGAGGTTATTTTTTAGGGCTTTGGTAGGGCTCCGGCATTGCTCCTCCTGTTTGTCCTTGCACAAAGGAGCAGATACCTGTGGCCACCACCTACAAAACCATTCTTTAAAAGTGGTTGCCTCACTAATCACCTCTCCTTTCTATCTGTTGTCTGTCCCACTTGCACAACAGAGGGTGAAATTGATTCAAAATCATTATTGCTTCCTGACTGAACAGGTTGATATCCCGGAGCTGTGATTGACTTGACTTACACGTTCATGATTATGTGTTCCCTTTATTTTTTGAGTAGTAAAAATAATTTGTGATCTACGATCTGTTTGATTATTTCTTCAATGTTTCAGGGGGACCTTGTAATGCAGTGTGACCACTTGTTTGAGTTTTTGACCAAACTCTGTGTCATTGCTAACAAACAAAATGCCATTAAAGTGGTTCAGGGGAGGTGAGTCATGGTTTCCAAAAACAAATTGCAGAGGTTTAATTTACAATTCCATCTGAAACGCTTTTGTTTGTGATGATTCTCAGCATTAAGATTGAAATCCAGGCAGGTAAAGAGAGCGCGGTGGACTTCACCACAGGACAGGAGCCAATGGCGTACAAAGCCAAAAATGGTCGCCTGATGGTGGTGAGATAAGCATCAATATTATGTACAGTTGCTTACTGCTCAGCACACAGAGGGACACGATATGAATCATATGGTTTGTCCAAGCAGGTCTCCACTCGAGGTAGGACTCGGTGACACGTGTGGAGTTGAGAAGACACACAGGAAGTGAGGAGAGATCCCCATATCTGCAGGAAACTCTATTGACCTGAAATAGCAGCACTTCAGATGGTTGAGCTTATTTTATTGACATGTATGGATATTTTATCCTAATATATCTGTCTAACTATAGATATATCAATATATCTACACATATATAGATATATCTATATTAATCAATTATTTTTATATTTGCACCATAAATATTAAACTAGTGAGAAATTCGAGGCTCACACTGTGTTGGAAATAAAATATATAAGTCTCCATGGCTATTAAATGTATTAAATACTCTGAAACTATCATTCTTTTGTATGTTTGATGGAAACTGGAATATGCAACTTAACAGAACAAAGTCATGTTTGTAAAAATTTATTTGTGATAATGTATAAATATAAAACATACATAAGTTCACATCTGTACAATGGCTCTACAAGTACTGTGATTGTTAGAAATATATGGAGTCAAACTTTTTGTCCAAACGGTCATTCTCTTATGAATGCTGCAACGAGGTACAGGTCTAATTTCTCTCCCTGTTTAAAGCTTGTAGACAGGATTCCCTTCCTGACAGGGAGAGCTCTGGTTACAGTCATTCACTCCAACTTCTGCATCCATCATTCAATCAACCCAGCACATTTAACACCTTAGGTCACTGCTCAATTTTCCTCCACTGAAAATAAACATTCGGGGACGTGAATATAAAGGCTTAAACCAAGAAGCGCTATTGTGAAATGTTGCCTGATAAAATCTTAACTGTAACGAATATGATAACATTTACAAAAGGTTTAATTTCCATTATATGCAGACTAGAAAATGATCTGGGCACCATTACCTATGGGTATAAACAGTGCCACTCTGTGGTTGCCAATGTGTACAACACCTAGTTAATCCACTGATGACAGAAAGGGAAAAGGGCAGACTAAGCCTTTTTTACCTTTAATTCTTGGTTAAGATTGTGAAATGCTCAAAGTTTAGGTGAGATCAGTTTATAAAATGATTGAAATAATATCTCCATGTTGATTTTTGGTTTTATATGAGATGAGAACAGATGTCTCTTTGGAAAAGTTTCCTGGTTGAAGATCCTGTGTTGGACCAATCCAAGTTATCACAGAATAACCCAAAAAAAAAAAACTACATCCACTACATCCTGTCAAATGACAAGCAGACACAGAAACATAAACTCACCACTACACACTGACTTGTGACAGTCATTTCATCACATAGTAGTGCTCTGGAGAAAATGCTGGTTAAATAAGAGTGTGAGTGAGGCAAAAAGGTGTACTGAGTGATGTAAGGCACAAGTGTGGTGACAAGACTGTCCAGGATTAGAGACACAGGATGACAGGTCAAAGGACAAAGGTCACTGGTGGTGGTGAGTACGGTCATCGGGTCGTTTGATATGAATCCTACGGACTCGCTCAATTCGTTCTCGTTCGTCGTCCTCATCCAGGTGATGAGACCGTCCAGCAGCGCCCCCGGTGGCCTCAAGTAGGGCATTGTCTGGACCCCTCCCATCGTGGGACTCATAGAGGAGGATGTTGAGAGTCTCTTCATAGATTCGAGCCTCTGGGAACTCCACCTAGCGTTACACAAGTCATTAGAGATTCCTCAGCAAAAAATACTGCAGTTATGCTCTCAAGAAAGGAGAGAACTCCCCGAAGGATTATTTATAACATCTACCTTGGTCTGCTTCTTCTCTGTGGCATATACGATGGAGGTGCAGCACACTTCAGCGATTTTACGCCCCTGGCCATAAAAGGACCAACAACAGATCTCATCTCCAATCACGTCTTTGATGAAGAGCACCCGGCCGTTAAATCGCAGTGACAGCTTGTCAAACAATTCAATATTTTTCAGCATGTTGTCATCAGAATTGCTGGGGGGAACATCATAGGATGGACATTCATTAAGACAACTCGGGCCTTCCTCCACTCACTAAATATACTAGAAACAGACATCAGTTGAGTAGGACTCACCTAGTATACGAATATTTGTTGTTGCTTCTGTTATACAGCAGTTTTACAGTAGGCTGGGGAGGGAAAGATATATGTAAATAGAAATAAAACCAGTGAAAAGGTTTCCTTCAATATTGAACAGATATGTAGCATAGTATGTAAGCAATCATAGTGCTGTACCTTATTTGAGGTTGCAATGAGCTTTTGCTCTTCCTTAGACGATGTCATTAGGGGAACTTTACAAAGGGGTTCATAGGATTCTTTGTTCTTGAGGAAAGAAAGATTGACATTGTTAAAAATCAGTTCATGCACCTCATAAAAAGCATTATATTGATAGGAAGTGTAATCTTTTGAAAAAAAAAACTTGTACAAAATTAACTAAAACTGAATTAAAAACTACCTTTAGGATGAAAGTATTTCAGAAATAATTCCCAAGAAATATTAACTCCAAATAGTTAGCATGTTAATTATATATTATTATTATTATCTGTTTGTATTGTTGCCCTTTATAACTGACAGCTTTGTGTTATGTTTACCTGTAAGGCAGCTGTGCATTCATCAGCCAGGCCTTGAACCAGGTAATACTTGGCCTCGGCGAGCAATTCCTCTGTTTCCCGTCGGCTGTCTGGGAGTGGCACTGCCCCATCTCTAAGGTAGTTAAGGATTGTTCCAAAATGTTTTCCACAGCGATCAATCAAGATCCAACCTGTGGATATGAAATCATGACCCACTAGTTTGTACAAAAAAAAACAAAGAACCAGTGCAGGGGTGACATACACCATGCACAAATTACACAGATGTTGACTAAAACTCACCTTCACTGTCTGTGAGAACCTCCATTCTACCACTAAACATGGCTTTGAGCATTGTGTCCTGTTTGGTTAGGGTCTGCATTGTAGTGTAGTACAGTGCCCCACCCACATTTAACTTCACGTATTTAGAGCTGGGGCTGGAGCCCTTGAAGGATGTAGTTCTTGTTGTAGCTGCCGGCACTGCCGAGCTCACCACACTCTCTCCTGACATCTCTTCCTGCGACAGAGCAGGATAAAATACAAAGTGAAACTTGGATCAGGGCTGACATGTTTAGTACACACAGTGGAAATAAAGTTGACAACATAGGTACGTGTAATGTAGATAACCACAAAACCTTTAAGGATACAGCTGGTATTATTTCTACTTGTTAATTCGTCATTTCCCCAAGCATTTTGGAACTCATATCAAGTCCCTTTACTGTTAGTTCATGTTTCTTAAAATTTCAACAAATTAAATTCAAGACTCTTTGCATCTATTTCACATTCATGCCGGCAAAAATGTATGTAAAAGAGTATGCCAGACATTAAGAAATTCAAGAGTCCCTGTTACTTGCAATGTGTGTTTAATTAAAGACCTTTCTGTTAAAATCTGAACATTCTTAAATGAACATTATACTCGAACACATTTAAGACCTAACACCTCAAAATAAGTGTTATCTTTGCAGACTTAGGATGCAAATTATAAAATTTTATTTAACTTAGATTCCTGCAGGAACCCTTAACTAAAGATGCAATTATCGTTTATGAGGCTATATAGAGGTCTACTTTAATTGATTACCCAGTGCAAGGATGTCTCTCAGTTACACACAAACGGATGTGGATCGCTCACACGAATCAGTTAGTTAGATCAATTATATTGCTCGGGGATTGGTTGGACGTAGGAAGAATCTTTAAACTTCCACGGTTGTTATGAAATGATACACATTAGTCCCCTTACAAGACTTTACTTCAATTCTACAGCATCCAAACACATCAACCTACAGCATGATTTCCCCAAATCGTATACAGTAAATGAATCACATGTCGAAGCCTCATCTAGAATTACCCCCGACTTTATTAAAAAAATAAAATGAAAGCTAACTGTTTATTTTTCATGGAAACATAGAAGTACTGTTTATTGAATGTATTAGAGAAACACCGAGGCACTCCTCTTCCGTCGACACTGACTTAAGCTGGGGGGTTCTAATCCTTCTCATAACGTGTTCATGTAATATAAGCGTTTTTACATTTATATGATTATTCATATTATTTTGGCTATGTCCCTCAAGCCGGCAGCTAACTTAAGCAATAATATCATTTTAGCCATCAAAGCTCATGACTTAGCTAATTAGCTAGCATTAGCTAAAGTTACCTAAATCATTACAAATGTCGCACAAAATAGACATATTAGACAGAATCTGCCAACCAACTTTCTCTACCAAACATTAGTTAAGTTTCTTTAAGTTTTATTTGATAAAATCTAAAACCATTTACCATAGAACACGCAGCAGACTTTTTAATCGTAGATGGCTAACGTCAGTCAGCTAGTAGTAACACCCATTTCCTTCCGGTGCGATATTGCGCATTTATGAAAACGTCAACGCTTCCGTCCTCCGTTTAAAGGGATGGTTAACATAATTATGTTTAACATTAAAATGTTAAGGTATAAAGACTGTGGTCAAATGACACATACATGACAATATACACACACATTTAAACAATTTATTTAACAAAATCTTAGTTCGCATGGATTTCAGAACTTAAGCTACAGCTTTCACATCTCCACTGATGACGGTGTCCCAGTGATTACAATCCCCATACCACACACCCAACACGCTAGACGAAGGCGTTATCAACCAATAAATGTGAAGTTGCTATTGCAACGAATAGAATAAAGATATTTTGGCATGTTTCAGACCCTTCATCAAAATCATCATAACGATTTTTAGTTTCACAAAAGACACAACCCGGAATCATTAGCTGCGACACAGGCGGATTAATGGCTGCAGTCAGCCCACGGATCACCTCTCATTGTTTACATTTTGAAACGGTATGTTCTTTGTGCTTTCGTGCCAACATTGATAAAAGATCGAACATAACTTCATAATTGTGATAAATATAACCAAGTTAACGTGAAATTCTCCTCCTTGAGACGATATTATGCCGACTAGCGGCCAACTAGCCCTGTGCTAACTATCCCACTGTTATTAATTGAATCGCCCGTCAATCCAGGGATGACAATTTAATCTTCATCTTTCATTTGGCTTTCCTCTTGCTTGGATCTCAAGAACAACCTAATGACTGATGAGGACTAGCGCCAGGTAAGCCACAAAGGCCTGACTAAACTTTTATATTTGATGTTGTTGAGCTCGTTTAAAACATAAAATTAAATGCATTGTTTCATTGTTCAAATAATCACCTTGTTCTGAAAGCACAATCATTTGTTCTGTGGCCACAGATAAAATTTCATCAATACATCAGTAAATATTTATGTGGCACGGGAGTTCAAATGTATACAAATTCTTCCTTTACAGTGTACACAATGTTCACTGTACCTCAAAGCTCCAAGTCGGAGTTTCTGGACAAAGCCAGACATGCAAGGGAGGAAAGGAAAGGGCAGAAGGACAAGGAGAAAGCAGCAACCAACATTCAAGCCATCGTCAGGAGTTTTCTCTGCCGCCGCAGACTCAAGAAGCAGATAAGGTTGTCTCCGATTTTGATTACTGTATATTTACTTCTCATCTCCAATTTTAAATGCTTTGAATTTTAGCTTTGAGTAACATATTCATGAACCTTATGAGTAAAAGAGTAGTAAAAGAATAATCATTTCGTTAGGATAGTACCATTATCAATCCGATTTATGTTCAAATAAGGGTCAATATTCTTATTTTGTGTCTCAACAGGAAAGAAGTTGATGATTATTTTCTAGCTTCTGAAAGTGGGACATCAAAAAGAAATGCACTGTCAATTTTCAAAATTGTTCGGAAATTACTATTCATATATCACCAAGAGGATAAGATGGTGAGTGCACATGTAGAACACAATCCAGTTCCTTTTAATACTAATATTTTTCTTTGATTTGTTAATCCTCATCTTTCTGTGGCCAGTAGTAGGTAACAGTAGTAGGCCACTACTGTTACCACGGTAGTAGTTTTTAGACTTGTCTTGGGCTGTCTAACACAAATTATGCAAATTTGTCCACCCCACAGCGGTTCGAGAAGCTCTGTCGAGCTATCCTTGCCAGTATGGATGTTGAAAATGAACCTAAAGTGAGTGTGCATATATTTCCCCTACACTCCAAGTACCAAACAAATTTACAATGTCCTTTTATCTCAGTGAATGTTTGTCCTGCAGGTCTGGTATGTTTCCTTGGCTCTCTCCAAAGACCTCACCATTCCCTGGCTCAAACAGATAAAAGATGTGCTGTGGACTTGCTGTCAGCGGCTGAAAGTTTTAAAGGTTACCCTTGGTTTTAATTTCATGATACTTTTGACACTAACTTATTACTTACATTGTACATATCACTATTTTGCTATTTGCAGCCTGACATATTGCAGGACAATAAATTGGTAACCCTGTACCTCACCATGCTAGTTACCTTCACTGACACTTCAACCTGGCGGATAGTGAGAGGGAAAGGTAAGTCTCAAGCCAAACTGAAGTTGTTACAAACATATATTTAGTCATTTCTGCAATACAAAGCAAACCAAACATAATATTTTTGCTCACTTTTTCAGGAGAAGCTCTCAGACCTGCTTTGATGAGGATTTGTGAAAATATCATGGGCTATCTCAATCAAAAAGGATTCTATTCAATAATACAGGTTTAGTATTACAGCTCTGTCTTTTAACATTTTATCTAGAAATTTTAAGAAGTTATGTGACAGTTTTCTTTGTCACCACAGGTTTGATAAAAAAATTCCAACACTATGTCATATTAACTTTTTCTTGTTTAGATCTTGCTAACAAATGGGTTGGCTCGCTCTAAACCTTCTCTCTCCAAAGGCACTTTGACAGCTATCTTCACTCTGGCATTAAGGTGAGCTGTGAATTTAATGGCTGCAGCGGATAAAATAAAATATGAGTGTTCCAGTTTTAGTACAAAAGTGACAGAGAAATTTTATATGAAATGATGTTGTTTCAAATTCATGATGTTGTGGTTTATTTGAAAGCAATCCCTTTAACTAAATATAATATTTTTCAGGCCAGTCATTGCTGCTCACTTTTCTGATAACCTGTTAAGATCATTCCTCATTCACATCATGTCAGTGCCAGCCGTTGTATCCCACCTCACTGTCCTTAGTCCAGAGGTAAAAGTCCAGTTATTTATCTCCTATTTGTGTTGTATAGTACTGTGTATAATAATTATAATAATAGCTATTTACTATGCACTATTAGGTTTTAATATCTGTTCTGTCACAACAGTGTATGGTGTCTATCAAAACACATGACTTGCTGCGGAAGTTCATTCTGTTTCTCAGCCGGCAAGAACAATGTTTGGACATCTGTGTGTGTCTCGAGGGGAGCCACACACTGTGCTTACTTGGTAAAGTGTTTTTGCTGAATATCGGTTTCCACTTTTCTTGTCGCAATGTACTTGTTTATGGATGTGAAAATGATTTTGTGTCCTGTGGACTGCTCATGTTTGATAGGTAATCTGATTCACTTGGGCTACCTTTCTGAGAAAGTCCTAAAGGAGGAGGCTAACCATTTTGTGAAGGATCTGACTGACATGCTGTCCTACTGCCAGAGATATGTATCTCAAAAAAAGTCCAACCTTACCCATTGGCACCCTGTTCTTGGTTGGTTTTCCCAAACAGTAGACTATGGGTAAGTGAAATACCTTATATTTTTACCTCTGACAAGTAGTTTATCTTTTCATCGCCATTTTCCGTCTGGATGTTTGTTGGATGTCTGACTGTTTGTTAGCAAGATCACGCAACAACTACAATGGCTGAGCATTTGACAAATTAGAATCCATTACATTTTGGAGTGGATCCAGGTGAAAGGGTGGAATTTTGGATCAAATTTGGGAACAAATGTGAAACCAAATGAGAATTTCCTTTCACATTTGTTAATTAAAAAAGCACTCAGAGAGTGCAAACCTCCATCAAGACACAACAGTACCCTAGTTTAAGATTTCTCCATTACTGTCCGAGGTATTGCCAGCCTATTAATCTACCGACAACTCCAACAAAATATCTAAGGAATATCAAAGGAACACTTAAAACGTGGCCTCCAGCTCCACCCCCCAAAGAAATATCAAAGGAACAAAGGTAGCAATTCCCACATTATGATGTCACTCCTCCAAATGGTATTAAATAAAACATTATTTTATTTTATTTTATTTTGAATGCTGTGAAACATTTAACGTCGCCAAAATTTGATCACCTCTAGACTATGCCAAAACCTGCCTCTGGGTAAAATTCCATGCAAATCCGTACTGTAGTTTTTTGCTAAGCCTCCTCATAGACAAACAAACAGAAAAATGCAAACAACCTCCTTGGCGGACGTAAAAATGTTCCCAGGACACTGAAAGCCAAAGGGTTTCTAAGGAGCCCCAGATTATAAAAACAGAGGAAAAGATTAAGGTCTTTTCATGAAACCTTTTATAATTTAATTTCTTATGTAGCACAAGATCACACAGAAATAGCATGAGAAACATACTCCAGCTGCCTGCTCTTTCCTGGGGAAAAGTTGCAAACATAATATCAAGCCATCATATGTTGTGTGCCTTTTAAACGGTAATTTTTGTGTTCTCAATCCCAATGCTTGTGCAAATTTTGTCCCCTGTTCTTTGTAGTCTGAACGAGTCCATGCCACTGGTCACTAAACAGCTTCAGTATCTTTGGGGTGTTTGTGTCATTCGGACACTGTTCAGTGATGTCCTCTCTAAAAAGCTGGAAAGTCAGGAAACTTCGCCCCTATCTCCGCAACCCAGCACTTCGCAAAACAACCTGCCAGTTAAAAGTGAGTTAGGAACAAAATCCTGTCTGACATTTTCAGATAAGTTTACTTTTTTAAGTTAAAACAAAGGTTTGGAGGGTTTTTGAGGTTCTCTGCATCCCTAACATGTTTGTGTTCTGACAGACCTCTTCAAGCGAGCATTTCAGAAATCTGCTTCTGTAAGGAACATCCTGAAACCTGTGGGAGGGAAGCGAGTCGACTCTGCTGAGGTTCAGAAGGTGTGCAGCATCTGTGTGCTCTACCAGACCGCTCTGTCTACACTAACGCAAATACGACTCCAGATACTGACTGGTTAGTACCAGAATCTTGTATTTTTTATAGCATACATACATCATCATTTTGGAAACATCGTAGAGTGTTTCACTGTACACACTTTTTTCCTGCAGGACTGACGCATCTTGATGACCTTTTGCCCAAACTTTGGGCCTTCATCTGTGAGCTTGGTCCCCAGGGAGGTCTCAAACTCTTTATTGAGTGTCTGAACAATGATACAGAGGAGTCCAAGCAACTGCTGGCAATGCTTATGCTCTTCTGTGACTGCTCACGTCACCTCATCACGTAATTTCAGCGACTGTGTTGTGCACAAGTTTTCCCAATGTAGCAGCAGCATTTCACTCACGTAATGTTTTATACAGGATTCTGGATGACATTGAAGTCTATGAAGAACAAACATCTTTTAAGATTGAGGAACTCATCACTATATCCTCATTTCTGAACACATTTGTCTACAAGATGATATGGGATGGTATTTTAGGTGAATATGTGACATCATTGAATCTTTAACGATATTATGATGGCCACAAGTTGAAAATAGACATGTATGTTGAAGATGTTTTGTATTTTTTTTAAATAGAAAATGCCAAGGGGGAGAAACTGGAGTTATTCCATAGTGTTCATGGATGGTTGATGGTACTATATGAACGTGACTGCCGACGACGATTCTCTCCGGATGACCAATGGCTACGCAAGTAAATTATAATAATTAAAAGATGTCGATGTCCTAAAAACGTTGACCTTTTATTAGAGAATAGACTTCTTTGTAAATACATTTCAAACACCACTTTTTGCATCTTTGTGGTTTTGTATAAGGGATCTAAAGCCCAGCCTGCTATTTCAAGAGTTGGAGAAAGGAAAGAAAAGAGCCCAACTGTTACTGCAATACATCCCACATGTTATTCCACATAAAAATGTGAGTAAACCAGATCCCTGAGGTCAAAGTGTCATTTTCATTCTGAGTTTTATAATAGCTCTCCCTCTCGTTTTAGAGGGTGCTGCTGTTCCGGAACATTGTCACAAAGGAAAAAGAAAATTTAGGATTGATAGAGACAAGTTCTGCCTCTCCACATGTCACACACATTACCATCCGTCGCTCACGGATGTTAGAGGTATGGATATATTTGTAGAGTCTTGGCTATATGTTTACTTTATGGATTCAGAAGATCGGATATATATATCTATGCCAGACTAACTGTTGTATATCCTGTCTTCAGGATGGATATGACCAGCTGCGCCGATTACCCGCAAATTCTATAAAAGGCGTCATACGTGTGAAGTTTGTGAATGATCTGGGAGTAGATGAGGCCGGTATCGATCAGGATGGTGTGTTCAAAGAGTTTCTTGAGGAGATTATTAAGAAAGTGTTCAATCCTGCTCTTAATTTATTCAAGGTAAGCCAGGCCAATGGAAAGCCATTATAAGCCATCGCAATTCTGCTGCTCACACTGATTTGACTGTTTTGATTTAAATCTTTTTTTTCCATAGACTACAAGTGGAAATGAAAGGTTGTATCCTTCACCCACATCGTACATCCATGAGAACCATTTACAGCTCTTTGAGTTTGTAGGAAAGATGCTAGGGAAAGCTGTTTATGAGGTATAATTTCTGAGGAAATGTCTTCAGCTCCTGGTCTCTGCCCTGAACAAATAATCTTCAGTGAATGTTAACTCCATCTTCTTTATACTTAGGGCATTGTTGTGGATGTCCCTTTTGCCTCCTTCTTCCTCAGTCAAGTCTTGGGTCATCACCACAGCACTTTCTACAGCTCTATTGATGAGCTGCCCTCTTTGGACTCTGAGTTTTACAAGAACCTCACTTCTATCAAAGTCAGATAAAATTATACTTGGAGATTTTTGGTTTCCATTCATTTTCAATTTTTTCACACATCTTCCTTTTTTTCCCCCAGCGCTATGATGGAGATGTAGGGGACTTAGGACTCACTTTATCCTACGATGAAGATGTTATGGGACAGGTAAGTTCTGACGAAGAGAATACAGAATTGTTAAATTCATCAAATTCATGAATTAAAAGCTGCCTCTTATATTCCCTCACAGCTTGTTTGTCATGAGTTGACACCTGGTGGGAAAACCATGCCTGTCACTAATGAGAACAAGTATGATAATTCAGTTCAGATTCAAAAAATAATAGGGCACTTGTCTATTTTAAGTCTATTAAGTTTCCTTAATTGATTGTCATGCACTCAATATTATCACTGTCTATCTCTACCATAAAGTGCATTATAAATTAAATGTATTATTATTATTATTATATCCTGCAGGATCAGCTACATCCACCTCATGGCTCACTTCCGGATGCACACGCAGATTAAGGATCAAACCGTGGCTTTCATTCAGGGCTTCCGCAGCATCATTAACCCAGAATGGCTGCACATGTTTTCCACACCTGAGGTTCAGCGTCTCGTCTCGGGAGATAATGCTGAGATTGATTTGGATGACCTCAAGTATGTGACATTTCAGAAATCTTTAATGAGGTTTAAATTCTTCTATTTGCTGTGGCATCACCATGGTTCTTGATAATTTGCGATTCTCTAGTGAAGTTTTACATAATGTATCATCATTATCATACAGGCAACAGATTTTTTTCCTTTATGTGCTGTGTGCACACAGATAACTGTCCCCCCTGCCTTCCTTTCTGTCTTAGGAAACACACGGTCTACTATGGAGGTTTTCACAGCAGCCATCGTGTCATCATCTGGCTGTGGGATATCCTGTCCAGTGACTTCAATGCTGAAGAGAGGGCCATGTTCCTTAAAGTAAATTGTCATCATTTTGTAAATGTACCAGCCAAATGCTTTTAAGTGTTGTCCATTGATCACCTTTTATTATCATTGATTTGTTTTTTACAGTTTGTTACCAGCTGCTCAAGACCGCCTCTTCTTGGTTTTGCCTACCTCAAGCCACCATTCTCCATCCGCTGTGTGGAGGTTTCAGATGATCAAGTAAGAACGATTAAGGAGAAGAATCGATGCTGCCTATAACTTACTTTATTTAGTGTTTTATCTTTCATTTGCACTTTTCTTTTTTGACTAACAAAGCATTTACTGCGTCTAGGATACTGGTGATACCCTTGGCAGTGTTCTTCGGGGCTTCTTCACTATACGCAAGAAGGAGCCTGGTGGTCGACTCCCAACCTCATCCACGTGTTTCAACCTGCTTAAGCTGCCCAACTACAGCAAGAAGAGCATCTTGCGTGACAAACTGCGCTATGCTATCAGCATGAACACAGGCTTTGAGCTCTCCTAACTTCAACTGCTTCAGGAGATTCTTCACAGGAGAATTTGGTTAAGCAGTGTGAACCATGCACAAGCCTCTGCTTAACTGGACTAGTCTGTCACATCAAAGTGACATCATCCAAACAAAGGGGAATCGTGCAGGACCTACAAACTCTCCTTTTGTCCCTTTTTAAAACTGGATAGCTCTGCTCCATCCCGGCCCACTCCCTTACATCAAAGATGCCGCTATTTCTGCGACACAATCCAATTTTTGATATGTCCCTTTGACACTCCCAAAATTTAGTGTTGAGCATTTAGCTTAATGACTTACAGATACACAGAGGTTGGATCCCTGTATCTCAGGCTTAACAAAATCATTATCTGATCTAACACTCCCATTCTAAACTATCTGGAAAGCAATACAGATGCAATACAAGCCATTAGACACACAGTTGACTCACTCAACTAATGCAGTGTAATGTAATGACGGGCTTGGAATCCATTATCCAAGGAGCTTTAAGCTGATATTTGACAAGTCTTAAATGTTTCATTGAACCTAATGCATCTTTTGTAGATGGAAGAGAAACCAATGTCTTGTGTTCAGCTTCCATGAAGGAGGAACTTCACGCAACAGTGAGACTGTGTTTATGACATTATGTCCTATTTTATGTAAAGTTGTTGTTCCTTATCTCCCCACTAAAAGACTGCACCTGAGATGTCCGCCCCCTGGCTTTTATGTCCTCACTACTTTTGGGAATCTAACATCTGCCTCAGTTATAGAGAAACAACAGTGATTCCTAACACACAAAAAAAGTCCTATGGCTGTTTGATGTCCTTGCATTAGCATTTCAGTTTTGTGTCAGCAAATACTGGAATTGTTCTATCATTTGTTTGCTTACCAGCTAAAGCAGAAATAGCTGTTAATTCCTGCATATCTGTGCTGCGCTTCAAAAACTGAAAATAATCTTGGTCTTTGATCTAGCAAAAGTGATTATTTCCCGCTACATCTTATAATAATGCTCAGTGCCTCATACAATGCCATCCAACCCTCATTCTCCCACATCCGACTGTAATGGATAACCATGTCTATCGGAAGCAAGCCATAGAAAGGGGGGCTCTGTTCCTGGACTTCTAATCTGCTTTGACTAACAGCAACCACTCTGCTACCCCAACTAGATCAACAAGAATCAAGACGGTTTGTTACGATTTTCTCTGTTCTCTGTGGACTTTTTAAGCCATTTGGAAAAGAGTTTGAGGTTTAGAAACCTCAACATGATGTCAAGGATTGCCTAACCAAGCAAATGAGACTGTTTTATTTAATGTTCCCTTGGACGGCGACGTTGCACATCTCTGTTGTTTGTGGCTGTAGGGAAATCTACTTTATACAGGGTTTAATTACATCATGTGGAAAGAAATAATGTTTTAATGATGAATAGCAACCTTAAGCAAAAGGGTTGAAAGAAATTATCCAAACTTTACAAAGTTCTTTAATATGCAAAGAATGTTTATCTTAAATGAAAATATATATAAAATGTATGTGTATATATATGAATATGTTTATACATGTATGTATGTATGTATGTATGTATATATATATATATATATGTATATATATGTATATATATATATGTATATATATATATGTATATATATATATATATATATGTATATATATATGTATATATATATATGTATATATGTATATATATATATGTATATATATATATATATATATGTATATATATGTATATATATATATGTATATATGTATATATATACGTATATATATATATGTATATATATGTATATATATATATGTATATATATGTGTATATATATATATGTATATATGTATATATATATATATGTATATATATATATATGTATATATGTATATGTATATATGTATATATATATATGTATATATGTATATATATGGTTGTATTAAATTAACCCACAGTATGCTGATGACATTAAACACTGCAACTTTATTTACAACACACACTACGCTCAAGTGTGTGTTCGTTTGTAAGGATGTTTTTTTGGTAATATGAGGTTTTTCATCTGTTTATTGATGTCAAGGTTCGGCTGAACACGGAGTGCTGATTCAGACTTTGAATATATAACTTTTATTGCAAAAAAAATAAAAATCATCCTGGAAATGATACAACCCTTCATGTAAAAGTTACCATTTTTCCAAGATTTTTCTGACTACACACTGTAGTTTCATTCCAAAAATATCTATTTCACTAGGAACAAGTTTTTGGAGACAAGTGCTTGAATTGTACTACAATCACCTCTTTACAGCAAGCAGAACTGGGAGAACCGGCACTTTGGTACAGACGCTCATCTTCCTGAAGGTCATAGTAGCTTGGAAGCATTTGGAGTGTTGGTATTTTGGCCAATGAGCTTTCCAGTGACACCATGCAAGACTGTAGAACTAGAAGAATTAAAGGGTTTTCATTCAACAACCATTGCGTAGATTGTCAGAGTTGTGTGGAAACCGATGTGTGGGCTTGTCTGGGTTTTAAACATGGAAGAACATGAACAGGAAAATTTCTTATCTCGGGCTTCTTGTGTTCCCATGATGAAGCGCACATATGCAAAAGACAAAAATAGTATTTCTCATAATTTTGAGTTTGAGTTTAGAGGTGGGTATTTATTAAGGTTAAGGTAAGGGAGTATTCTAACTTTTTGGAATTTCATGAATGGGCTGAAATACCTAAGACTTTTACCCTAACATGAATCGAGATAATGAATCCAAATTCCAAAAATTTAAATCCTCACCCTAACTTCCTTTCAAGAAGCTGAAGCAAATTCCAAAAGCACGATCCTTGATTCCAGTTACTCAATCCAAATTCTGAAACTATGATCCAGACCCTATCATATTCCAGGTAGCGGCTCCAAATTTCAAGAATAAGATGCTCATCCTAACTTAGGGCAATTATCTGCATCTCAGCAACATGGCAGCTCCTCTCAGGAATCACAAGATCGACAAACCAGTCACTAGTGGACAGAGGCATCACCCAGACTCGGCAGACTAGGCAGGCCTGAAATATAAGAAAATATACAAGTTGGTGTCCCACACATGGATACTGGAATGTTTGGTGCAGAAGCCAACTCCAAGGCCATCGCACAAATCATTGTCAAGTGCGGTATGGGGATAAACTGTTCCTGCTGCAGATGTGCGTAGGCCTGAATCCCCTCAGCCACATCATCTCAAAGGGTGGACATGGACACAGGGCCATAAGTGGAGTGACCATCAGCCCCATCATACATGGATGAGACCTAGCTGTACGCTAAGAGTGACTAAGACATGGATTCGCTGATCCACCTGACAAGGGCCTACAGCTTCAATAGTAAGCTGGAGGCAGACCATGATGTCAAGACACAAAAATTCTCACATTGAATGGAGGGTTCTACCCAAAGACAAGCAGCCTGAGACCCTACAAGCAACATATAGAGGGAGGGTGAGGATTAGTGAGCATCAGATCCACAGGCTTGGATAAAACAAGGAGCTTCTTTGAATTTATCAGAAAAACAGCTCCATGGGGATGAATTGATAACAGAGGGCCTCAGGCAGTAGGAGACAGAGAGTGATGAGGAAGAAGAGGCTGTATCATGGGTTTTATCACTGGCAGATAGGGGAAGTGGCTTACATCAGAAAAACACAGCAGTGTCTGGATAAGGAACAGAAAACCCTGGTTGCCTCATATTAGGGTGTTAACAAATTGAGTTGAACTAAACCCCCTTCCTGGAATACCCTCCAGTCCCACCACACCATCTTAACAAGCATGTAGATGAATAGCAAATAATGCACAGTCCGTCATCTTTTTATGGGGCAAAAACAGGATTCAATTTAAGCATTTCCCTATCGATTTATTCATTTCCAAACAAATCCTCCCTGTGTGACCGTTTCAACTGTTGCCGACACAACATTAATGTGAGCGTGCTCAGTGGGGAAAAAGGCACGTGAAGTCTGATCAGAATGTCCACACTGCCTGCTCATCAACAGGAATCAGATCAATCTGACTTGGGCTGACATAAGAAAGTTCAAATTGGATTTGGAAATATCATATTCAACATGGTTTGTTTACACTGTAATGCAGTAAATAAATGAATGAATGAATGAATGAGTAAAAGCAGGGCAGCGGTGTTTTTCCCCTCTCTCTAGCACTTTTATTGACCGTGATTCCTAGCATTTGATCAATTAATTAATTACAAACACCTGCAGAGAGTGGATGGGCTCCTACACCACAGTGGAGCAGTGCAAGGCTCGGAATTCTGCTGCTTCACTGACCTCAGAAACACTGAAAATATTAATAGGGGCCCACAAAATTCAGTGTGTCACAGTAACGCATTTTCTGCTTCTTTTTTTTTTTAGAAACATGTATGGAGGATTATGGTATAAATACACAGTCTGACTCACAGCCAAGTTGCTGCATCACAATGACTCTTGATTAGTGAGAGGTAAACGGGGCTGACTTCCACCAAACCAGTTGTGCCTATCTGGACCTGGAACCATGAGTGATACACCGAGCCCTTCCTCAACCCAATGGTTCAAAGCACGGAGAAGGTATATTACACTAACATGCAACATTTACATTAAAGAAGAAGTTTTTGACCAAGATGGAGTCTCATAAATGTTTTATTTACTCTGCAAATATTGTTGAAGTTTAAATAATTTGAGATTTTTTTTCCTTTCTACAAGAAGCTGTCCCAAACTAAACAAATATTCAGCTTCCTCATGATAATGGAGAGAGGGAAGCTGGTGCCTGATGTTATGGAGTGGCTGGATGTAATGTTATTAGACTCCAGCTTTGTTAGTTTACATGCATCACATGATTGGCTGGAGTTGGTTGGCTGGCTTTCCACTGTTTTCCCTGTCAGTGGGGCTTGTACTTAACTTGTGCACAGGCTTAACTGCACCAAATTCCATTCGGAAAGGCGAACAGGAATAAAAATGAGTGGAAAAGGAAAGGCATGTAGTGTTTGTCAGAGAAATGGCCGGTTAACCTGCAGAAGGTATGAGCTGTGGATTCTAGATGACTTTTGCTTCTCTTGAGCTGTTAAACTAGTGATGTCGCTGCTGTTTCAGGACCAGGCTGGGGGAGCAGTGTTTGAAGGCATACCCTCTGGAGTGTGTGGGTCTCCTGAGGAGAGCTAGACTTGCCTTTAAAGCTGGATGTACCCTCAAAGAGAGCTTCAGACAAGCTCAGCTGGAGTCTCTGGTGTGCATGCTGGAGCAGCATGAGTGTGACTTTGTGGATGCTCTTAGAAGGGACCTTCATAAGGTGAGGGCTGTAGCAGCTTCCTGCAATTTTTATGTCATCTGGCTTTCATTCTTTGTTTTTTTCTTTTAACAGCCGCGGTTTGAGACAATTCTGTCTGAGTTGGTTGTCATCAAGAATGAAGCATTTTATGCCATCAACAACCTGAAGAAGTGGATGCAGCCACAACATGTTGAAAGAAACCTGGTGAGCCCTTGTTTCCACAAACAACTTCATGATGTTACTTGGATTATTAACAATTTACAAAACCTTTTTGGAGAGAACATTGCAGCTCGCTGCCACAAAGACATGCATTGTGTTACCAAAGCAGATTAGAATTTAAGTTGCTGTACCCTTTTGAAAGGAGCAAAATGTGCTAATGTATATCTTCCTATTAGTCAATCTCTGCAATGACATCAACTTTCATTTAGAAGACTCCCAATACACTTGTAATTAGATTTATACTTGCTTGGCGTAGTCTACCACACTGGACCAGTGCATGGTGGTCAGTGAGCCGCTTGGGGTGGTGTTTATCATTGGAGCCTGGTGTAGTCCTGTCCAAATGTGTCTGGTACCACTTGTAGGGGCCATAGCAGCAGGTACAGACACTCAAGACCCTCATTCATATGGTTAAATTCTAATATTTTCCTTGCAGTCTTTCTTATATTTTATTAATATGTATAGGAAATTGTGCAATCATCTGCCCCTCTGAGTGCACCACTCACACAACAGAGCTTCTTCATCGTCTCATCCCGTTCTACTTGGACAATGTGAGTAACTGCATGCATGGCGTTTAGATTGGACCATTTATAATAACTCACGGCTGACCATTTTTTCACTTTGTCATAAAATGTTTGACTATATCATCGTACATGTTTGAATATTAGCTAGATTTATTGGTTGCAGTAATAGCTATAATGTCAGGAACTATAGTGGCTGAAATGCTAGAGCAATTTATCTGCTTTGCTTATTTAGATATCATATTGTACTTATTTGGTTGGATGATTTAAATATTTGAAATGCATTACATGAATTACGTTAATTTAAAGTTATTATTTTTAAATAATCAATTGATAGTCAGCTATAACAGAGTTTTTTCATCTATTACTAAGTGGTTGAAGAAATGCAATAACTTGGAAATGAGAGTCCTTTGCCCTATATTTTACAACAGTAGTCTATGCATCGGTTGACGGTACAAATACCAGTATCTGATATGAACCACTTGTTTTCCTCAAGGAATGCTTCCATGTGATTCTTGTAAGCACAAATGACATGCCTGAAGTTATGGAACTGAAATTCGATCATATCTTCTTTACAGGTAACAATAACTTGTTGATGAAAGAATTTCATTATTTATTTGGTTAATCCTAGATTAATGAGGGTTGTCTGTCATTGACCAAGGAAACAGAGAGGAGGGAGGCAGAACTGCTCAGGCTGCAGCTCGCACCCTCACACCCATCACCCTGATATTGGCGGGCAAGAACCCGTGTTATGTTGACCGACACTGTGATATTGCCACCACTGCACAGCGCATCACCTGGGCACGTTTTCACAATGCTGGGCAGAGCTTCGTGGCTCCTGACTACATCTTGTGCCACACAGATGTCAAAACACAACTAGTGCAGGCCATGAAAGGCTGTCTGATGAAATTCTACGGTTCTGATCCCAGAGAGTCCCGAAGTTATGGCCGCATGGTCAATCTAGAGATCTTCAACCGCACAAAAGACCTGCTGTGGAGATCTGGAAAAGTGGCTTTGGGGGGGCAAGTGATAGAAGCAGAGAAATATATCGGTAACCATTCTATGTGTGGGATTCTCTAGAACAAAGCCAGCTGTATAGTATGCATTACACTCATTACTTTTTTTTTCTTCTGTTGAAGCCCCAACCATTTTGACAGAGGTAGTAGAACCAGATCCCATCATGCAAAAGGATGTTTCGGGGCCGGTTCTTCCTGTTCTGACTGTGAACAATCTTGATGAGGCAATTGACTTTATCAATAAGCAAGAGAAACCCCTCTGTGTTTATGCATATTCCAGCAGCAGCGAGGTACCGGAGATATTTGATATATGTAGTCATTGTATGAGAATGGTCCAGCCAATGTCTTCTTTTAGATAATGTCTTGGCTTTTCTAACAGGTCATATCAAGGATAATGAGTGAGACCTCTAGTGGAAGTTTTTGCTCTAATGACAGCATCCTGCAAAGTTTGATGGTGGCAATGCCTTTTGGTGGAGTTGGTAAGCTGGTGACAGTGGAGTACAAATTTTGCCCAATACAATGGTGATATATAACTAACAATACATCAATTTTTTTGGCAGGTGCCAGTGGAATGGGTTCCCACCATGGCCGCCACAGTTTTGACACCTTCTCTCACAGGAAATCATGCCTTCTAAGAAGCACAAGCTTTGAATGTGTAACCTATCTACGTTATCCACCCTATGAAGACCAAAATCTGACTCTAATCACTTGGGCCAGCACCCTGTCCCAGAAAAGCCAGGGCTGGTGCCAGATCATGTGATTGAGTAGGAGGCTAATAACAGGGAAATGTTAGAAGAATGCTGAATACCGTTGAGTAGCATTGATGTCCAAGTATATTTTTGATATATTACAAATGGATGAGATAAGTCATATTTGGTTACAGCCCATATTGCCAATGGATATTGTAAAGGAAGGACAATATCCATTGCTGTTCAACTGTTGGTTGATGACATTTGGAAAACCAAAATGAAAAAAGTGTCTCTTTTGCATCATGCTTTATAAACTCAACTGAATCTACCTATTTGAGAAATGATGTAACCACATTAGTTTTATTGCTAGTATTCTAACTTGCAGAGAAAAAAACATTTTGGACCTCGCTCATATTTAAAGAAAATATACTACAACCCCCTAAAATAAAAATAAATCAGTTATTATACAAGCTTGTGTCCTCTTCCACAGGAGAGAATCTGGTTATTCAGGCTTTTTGTAGATTTTCTCCTTCTTGCCTTCTTTCAATGCTGAATATCTGGCCACGGTGAAGAGGTAATCGCTCAATCTGTGTAAAAATGATTGAAAGTCTATGAAATCTGCAACAGATTAAAGATTTTCTCCTTTATTGCAAAGTATTGGACTGACCTGTTCAAAAACTTAGCAACTTCTGGATCCGCTTCCCCTGATCTCACAATTGGAACAACACTACAAGAAGAGGAAAGATCTGTCAGACCCAACCGTGCGGCAGACTAGCAAGAAAAAGAAAGGAACATACTGCAACAAACCTGCGCTCTGCTCTCCGACATACTGACCGAGCCAAGTGCAAAGCTGCGCAGCTCTTCCCTCCAGACTGTAACATATACAGCAAAACTGTAAGTGCAACAGTGAAAACTTGTACTTATACGAACACAGTATAGGTGCACAAAAGGGCTTACAGGTAAAATGAAGTTGGTTAAAGGCGGGAGTTCTTCTGTGAACTTGTCAATCCAAGTTTCCAGATCTGCTATTGAATGATCAGCAAACCTTGTTCTCTCTTGCAAAAACAAGTGTTAATAAACTTGAAAGATCTTATAGTACATGAGACAATGTTATTTATTGCAATTTAGTAGGCAGCTGATGCATACTTAAGTGACTTTCTCTTGCAGATGATTGAGGAGTGGCAATGTTGGAGCCTACATCCAGTAAAATGCATTGTATCTGCAATAAAGATAGAAATTCATGTCTATCTGGTTTCAGATATCTGCAATGAAGAATATTATTAAAGCAATATGAATATCAAACCTTAACCAGCTGATCTGTGAACGTGTGTCCTTCATCAAGGCAATATTCTCTGGCCAAGCTGTAATTCAGAATGGTCACTTCAGGTAAAGCAGAAAACAGAACCTGCTTTAAGGTTAACCTTTGAATAGCAGGAAATTGTACCCTATAGCTGATGACAGCTCATCTGTGTTTCCCAATGCCTCAAAAATAAGATCTTCTTTTGGCCTCCTTTCTCCAGTGAATGTGCTTGAAAACCCTTCAAGGAGAAACCGTAGGAAATGTTAGCAATTTTTATAAGAGATTTATTGTTTCAGCACTGTAAGACGTATTCCTAGTTGAACGGTAGCCGAAATAGAAAACAACCTTTATCTCCAGTTCTGGTGTATATTTTGGGAATCTTGTGATCTCCTTCAGTGGCATAGCTTTTCAGAAAGAGGATGGCAGTAAGGTTAAAAAGTGTCATATGTGATACATGCCAGCAGATTCCAGCTTCTGCATACAGTGCTACTGTATTGATGTTTTCAAGCTCGATCAAGGCTGCTATGCCTAAACTTCACACAGTAGTTGATGAAGTGGCTACATTGCTAGCACTACATTATCACATAACTCTTTTGTCTGATAAATTAAAAAAAGGATGGAATTCTGTACCTTCTGTTTGACCACAATGTCTCCCTTGTGAGCCTGCCTGCACTTACGACACAACGGAGACGAGTACATCTGAGTATAAACGATGCCATAATAAAGCTAAAAAGTAGCTACTGTATTATGACAACGATTGTGCGCAAATACTTTTTGTCCTTTTGCAGTCTCCGTAGTTAATGGGAGTCACCTTTTATGGCGTGATTGGTCAACTCATAGGGTGTATGGATAACACGAGACGCTCATTGGATAAGAGAATGTAAGTTCAACCTGCTTCAGCGCTGATTGGAAACTGGAAATCATATTGATGTCAGTCCCTCCTCCTATGTGTCAGCGGTGTTTATAATATCGATTACGCGTGCAGAAGATAGTACGTGCTCTGAGAACTTCGAGCAAATCATTTTATTTGAGTCTTCGAGAGAAGCTGCTGGGCCGACCTTTCGATTGGCTGTTGCAGCATCAGAGGATTAACAGGCCGCTTATGTGGCTAAACTAAGCTAGCTATTAGTAATTCTGTCATTGACAAGTTGCATTTGAAGTTGACCAGCTGCCCACCTGTTGGCAAATTTCTGGACTCCAGAAACTTTAAAAATGATGCAGGGGAAGGAGATCTTCGTGTCTGCCCCGGGGAAGGCGATCCTCCACGGAGAGCATGCAGTTGTACATGGAAAGGTAATGAGACTTCGCTTTAGCTTTAAAATAAAATAAAATAAAAAGATGAACGAAACAAAGCCAGCCAATCTTCCACATAACAGAGTGAAATAATTCCGTTTTGAATATGATTTGTCTACCATTAGAGAAGAGACAGTCGGTTGTTTAATCATTTAAGTAGATCTCAGCAAGATGAATATCTGATCTGTTGTGAACCAATGGACGGAAGGTTGAAAACAAACAGTACATTAGACAACAAACTATGGTATGCTTTGGAAAATAAGCCGTATGTGAAATGATATTATTGACGAAAGAGGTATTCATATTTAAACACATTGTTCTCCGCTCTATTACAGGTGGCTCTTGCTGTGAGTTTAAACCTGAGAACATATTTAAGGTTGAAAAGCACAACAACCGGTAAAGTTTGTATCAACCTTCCAAATATTGACACGTTCCTGTGCTGGCATCTGTCTGAACTCAAGCAGTTTACGCCTTATGTCTGTGGTAAGGAGTGATGTAGCACACCTACATAGACTATCATTTGTATTATTGCGTCTAAATCATACATGGACAATACCAATATGCATGTACACTGTAATTGGTATAGGCGCATCTACGTTATACATATACTGTAAATTATATTGATAATTCTACATCACAAATATACTGTAACTGATAATGTTATACATCAAGGTTTTATTTTCTTTATTGTTTTATCTGAAAATTCTTTGGAATTTATTTTGAAAAATGTTTTAACGTGTTTTTACCCTCAGAAATGTTTTTACATTTTTTTTAATCTTCATTTCAATTATGTGTAAAGCACTTTTGGCTGCATTTCTTGTATGGTGCTATACAAATTAAGAATATTATTGTTATTATTATTATTATTATTTTTATTATTATACCTGCATCAAACATACATTGTAACTGATGTTGTTATATCTGCATCACAAATATACCGAAACTGATATTGTCACATCTGCATCATGCATCCCAAAGTTGATAACATAAAGTAATATTTCAGTGTGGAGACCTTTTGCATACTTTATCATATATAAATATATACTATATTCAGCAGTTTACCTCCTATTAACTATAATATGTATATTTTTCAAAATATGTTGCTATTGTGATATTGTGTGATATTATTTTTGTGATTTCAATGATTACTGTGTCTTGTAACTGTGTCTTGCAACTTTCATAATAGGTAAGGGGGGTGAGGTGAAATGTCTGGATGCTGACCTTGTTAGAGGACTGCAGGAATTTGTTGGTGTAGCCAGCGACAACTCGGACACTCGCAACATGGCCATCTTAGCCTTCCTTTACATCTACCTCTCACTGTTTGGATCAGGGTGAGATTTTACTACCATCCTCCTGAGCATTTCCTCACTTAACTATTTTTATTTTTTTAAATTTATTTATTTATTTCAAACCATTAAAAGAAGACCTGAAAAGAAAAGGCAAAGGAATTTTCTGTGAGTTGGCTGATATTGCTACACAAATAGCATCCCAAATTTCTTAAATTTTTGGATACAATCGAAACCGGACCTGCATGTGAGTTCAATATGGGGGCACCATTGACAAGATAGCCACTAAGAAATATTTGCCACCTCTTTTTTAAGTTTCTGAATGTGTGTGATAATTGGTATTCAAAGTTCTCTGGAAGGTAGTGTGATATGATTTTTCATATTTTATCTTGGCTTACACTGGTTACAAGTGTTATATTTAAAACTTCAAGGACAATTTCATTGTATTCAGCTGTGAGGAAAAAAGGTAACTGACACTCATTGCATGGAGTTTGTCCATCTGTTATTGTAGCAACTATAGTGTTTTAGGTAGTACACTCAAATAATTTTTAGTAGTCTAGGAATGACCAGATCAACTACTTATAATTCCTGAATTTACCTGTTTGTATCTGAGCTACAAGCTGCTTCAGAGTAAAAACAATTTGGCTGATTTGTTATTCTTTAAGTGAATAGTAGTGTAGTGCCATTTACTGGAGTAGATCATTTTAGAAATCATTTTTCACGTTGCAATTTGCGCTTTGAATACGGATTGCACATTCTTACTTTGAATGTTCTTTGCTGAAATGAAACTCTGAGTCGATTAGTTCTTCTCTTAGAATTATGTGTATACTATTTTCGTTTAACAATATGAAAAAGAAAATATTTGTTACCATCTGAAGGTTTATTATACTGATGGTTCTGCCTTGTTTCTTATGCTGCCATACAGATTAATCTTTCAATCATCACCTCTCCAACTAGTTTGGAAATTTTTTAGTTATAAAAATATTCATCATTATTGATGTAGCTTTGATCAGAGAATGGAAGACCATTTTCACTACATTGAAATGAAAATAGTAAAAAAAAAAAGACAAGGAACAGGGAAGATGCTCAGCAGCGTTAGTGTTGCAGGTCGAAGGGAGGTTTAATCTGCGATGACGTTTAACTGCCGTGCCTGAGAGGTGATAGGCTCTGACAGGATTGCCACTAATGAGAGTCCGGCACTTTGCCACATTGCATCCTTTTAACAAATTTGGATGTGTTTTCCCCTCCAGAATAGCTACACAATTACTTAAGAGTACTCTCCTGTCTGAACAAAACTTACTCTGTTGACAGACGTGGTCAGCAATATCAGTACGGTTGTGTCTCCTATAGAAATGTATGGATATTGTAACTAGTAATGTCACATGCCACACATATGGATCATGTATTCACTGTAGCACTTAATGTGATCCTCAAGAAAGGAATCTGGTACATCAACTAATTTATTCTTGTCTTTTTTGTTAAGGGATTTTAAATAAGGAACTTATGTTTCAAAATAGAAATACTCGCAGATTTTTTTTCTTTTTTTTTTCAGATCTGTATGGATGAAGTCACATACACCCTAAATATTTGTTTTCACCTCATTAATTTTCCGACCACTTCATAACCACAGCAAATCCTTGATGCAGTATGTCTATGTTATAATCTACAAGCAGATGCTCAGCTTCTAAGTTTCTTTTCTCAGTGAGCTGCCCAGTTTGACGGTGACTGTATGGTCAGAGCTACCAACGGGAGCAGGACTTGGGTCAAGTGCTGCCTTCTCTGTGTGTTTAGCTGCAGCTTTGCTCTGTGCAAGTGGAGCCATTCCTTCTCTTCTCAGAGACAGCGATCAAACTGCCAGGTAACATTAAGATGATCTGAGAAGGGATAACATGTGATTTGACTTAAATTCACATGTCTCATACTGTGTTAACAGTCTTACAGAGAATGAAGGATGTTTGGGCAATCCAAAATATAGACCTTCAATGCAATAAATTCATCTTTGAGAGGCCTGTGGCTATTTTAGTGAATGAGTCAGTTTTTGTAATTTTTTTATCTGCTTCTCATTTATTAATTATTTTTGTTTGTTAAGACAGATGATACCAAATGACTGCATAATTTTGTTCAACAATGTAACCCAATGAATACATCTATCCTGAATAATAATCTAAAGTGGACAATTTTATTATTGCAGTGTAGCACATTACAATTCAAATCTTATAAATGTATGCAATTATGCAAATTCTGGAAAACGGCATTGATTGTACAAATGAATGCATGTTTATGCATGATTATCTAATACTATCTTATCTTGTTTTTCAATTGAAAAGAAAGAATATCTGTTTTGCGTTATTGTCTGTCACTTGAATGACCTCACAGTTTGCCTGAATTCATTTCAGATGCATCGTCTTACAACTGTTATGCTCACCTCATCAGTTCGCCTGATCCTGGAGAATTAACAACATAATTATCCTGTTAATTGAATGGAAAAACAGTGCTCTGTTTTTTCCAAAATAAACAACCTATAATTATCTCATTAATCCAGAAAAACAGGGCAACCTTTTTTTCCTCAAGGGAATACAATATACTTCTGATATTATCACCAATTTGGATTTTTATTAAAGGGTTTTGAAAGATGAGAAGAGCTGGAAGTCCAGACAGTCATCTACTATTTTAACTCTATTGTTAATTATGAGCCCATAGTTTGTGCTGCATCTGTGTTAGAATGAATTATCTTGCTAATTGTTGATGGTATCTTATTCCTATCAAAATCCTACAATTGAGTTACATTCACATTTTTATTCTAGGTTTCTTGGCTGTGATTGTGCCGAAATTCAAACCGCATCAACAAAAATTTCAATCTCAACTCTTATCTTTTTAGATAAAAAAGTTAAAAATAAAAGTTCAGATGCTGTCATGCTTTATCCAGCCACAAAGTCCCCCCCGTACTCCATCACTAATACAATATATCTGACCATTCATTGCAAATAAAACTATATGTGCCTCCCATATCATAGCGTTCCTTTATAAGATGAATCTAGTGGCCTACTCTAATTTCTGAATAATCACAGGTGGTGTCAGGAGGACCTGGAGCTGATCAACAGCTGGGCTTTCCAAGGAGAGATGATTATTCATGGTAATCCTTCAGGAGTAGACAACGCTGTAGGAACATGGGGTGAGGCCTGAAATAATATGGCATATGGCACAGTACATATGGTGTTATACCTCACTTTATTTCCACAAACACAAAGCACACTTTTAAGATTATTAAGTATGGCACCACCACCACATGATCTATTTAATGATTTAGATTTCCCTATATGCAGGTGGTATGCTGAGATTCTTGGCCGGTAAGATTATACCACTGAGCAGGTATTGACACTGATAACATATTCTAATTAGATTTTAATTATGTGTGCACAATCAATTAGAAAAAAATAGACTATACATTTTATAGAGCCCCAAAATGATAGATTCAGTTTGAACTTTCTGATCTGTGCCTTACCTCCAGAGTGCCGCTATTACGAATCCTCCTCACTAACACCAAAGTACCACGTAGCACAAAGCTACTTGTTGCCAGGGTGAAGGACAAGATTAACAAGGTACTAAATGGTTTCTTCTTCCCCCATGTGTTACTTGCCAACATTGTAATTAATATAAAATGTGGCACTTTTGCATGGCAGATACTCCAGAGCCAGATATTGAGTGCCTTCATAAAACATTGAAATTAAACTCTTTGCCAGCCCTCCTGTTTGCCGTTGCCTTGGTGACACTAGCAGGTTTGCAGATTTCTGCCACAGACATAGATAGATCCTGGTGGCGTTTGGCAGTGTTGTGTTCAGTCTGGAACAAAACCAGTCAAACCTGCTGTTTTTACGATCTTCTCTATGTATACAAGTTATCCATCATTGTTTTATAGATAATGTACTGCAATGACTGTCTGTTTTTAAATGTTTTACTTTGTTAAACTTCTCTCTAGTTTCCCTCTGTCATGACGCCGGTGCTAGACTCAGTTGATGCTATTTCGTCCACGTGTGAGAAAGTCCTCTCTGAGATGACCAGTGAACCCATAACAGGAGAACATTACAATATTCTAGAGGTACAAATTATGGCAGGATTATTGCATAATAAATGTGTCATCTAGTATTTACTGCGGTACACACTAATACCGTACTGATTTCTATGTAAAATATCTAATATTTTTTATATATTAATATTTATTAACAAAGACTGCATCCTATCATTTGTAGGAGCTCATTGACATTAACCAGCACCACATGAATGTGATTGGGGTGGGGCACCCTGCCCTAGATAAACTGTGCCGGGTTACGCTGGCCAGAGGACTCCACAGCAAGTTAACCGGCGCAGGTGGAGGAGGCTGCGGCATCACCCTTCTGAGGCCAGGTACTCGAGGCCTGTTTTTATTGTTAACCTGTTTCTATTTTAAATATCTGTATAAAAGACGGGCCAATATGACAACATATAAACATCAAAATTATTTAAAATGCTTACTTTGATTGCAATTTATTTTAAATGTGTTTTTACACTTAACACTTTATTGTCCCCAAGGGGAAATTCTTTTCCACTGTACATGTCAGGTCAGGCATGAAGCACACAAGCATGCAATTGCAGAACTACAATAGCAGCAACAACAACAACAAAGATGACATCAGCTTCATATTTGCAAAGTTATCTGACAGGTTTTCAATGTAAATATGCTAAACTATGAAAGCAGGGGTATTCTATTTTTTTCCTTTTGTTGACTTTCATCATTATCATAAACAAAATGTGTCCAAATGATCGACGCAGTTCTATTGTAAGGTTAGTTTTTAGTTTGCTGGCTCAGTGTTTGCACTCGTGTCATCTGTGCCACTTTGCATGAACCTTTGATTTGAGTGAATGCGGACTAACGTTGGCACTTATCAGAACAAGAGATATGGCTATTTTAAATGTGGTTTATGAGCATGAACAGTCAGGAAAGTGTTATTTACATTAATAGATATGGATGAGATTCATTTTGTGAGAGGTTTCAAAGTTTGGTCTTGATACATAGTTACCCATTCTACTTTTCCCAAATGAAAACACTTCCACAAAAAAATCAAATGACACAACATCACGGCAAATACTTAGACACTTACATTTTACTGAAATGGCATTACTTAAGGGTTTTCACAGATAAGCTTACAAAAGAGCATGAAAAGTTGCAAATTATTTGTCATTGCCAGTTAATCAAGGCAATGATCAAATTCCAAACAGGCATACAGCACATCTAGATCTTGTCACATTATCACATAACTGTCTCATGGCAATTAATTGAGTTTACCGTGGTTATAACCTCCATTCATATGTATAGAAATATTCATTAATAATCATTAATGATGTCTGACTGTTAGTCTCTTGAGGAGCTTCACTTATCAATGAGCATCAATTGACTAGGAACATCATGTCTGCTACACCAAAAACATAACAAACTCTGCCGACCACTTCAGCATGTTTGTTAAATTTCGACGGGCCGGTCACAGCCCTTGCGATTTGTGATTTGAGCCTTACTATAACTCCATATGATTTTGACCGCCTTACTCCAATCCAATCCAGGTGTGAAGAGGGAACCAAAACAAAGAGCAAGACTTAGTCATTTTAACAAATACATTACTGTATAGAAAATTTCAATTAAAGAATATAACGGCTATGTCATTAGCAGCTGTATTCTTTAATTGAAACTGCAGGGACTGCAATTATGCTCCGAAACAGTCTTCATAGGAGTTTTCTTTGAGCAGAAGTATTTTGAAAGGAAACAAAGAGAGGACTTTAGGCCATCTCTTCACCAAATTTCCTTTTAAGTGAGAGATGAGATTTGCAAGACCTTCAAAACAATAAATGCATCGTCATCAAGTTCAATAACAAATGGGGTTCCAGTCATATTTGTATTGAATTGGGGTTGAAGTGTACAGTAAACAAACTTCTCAGTGGCAGTGATCCAGATGCAGTTTGAATTGGATATCATATTGCAACATGCATTTTAACATTGGATAACAAAAATGGAACATGACCCGATGGAAGCCCTTTATAAAAACCCTTCATTGAAACCACGTTAGTCTGTAAATTGTTTTACAACAGAATCACTATGCACATCTGCATTCAACAGCAAGCTGTATATCTTAAAGTTACCAAAGATGTTGATCCGGTTGTCATGCAGACATGTATTAAGAGCGTGTGCATTTATAACACATGCAAATGAATCCAAGGAAATATCTAGAACATAGACCGACACCGATGTGAGTATTTTTAATCACTTGATTGTATCTTGTAATATACTAAGCCTGGATCTCAATTTCTGGCCCTGTGTGTCTTTGTGCATTTATTTAATTAATCCATTTTAATTTTACGAGGGAAATTACATGAGCCAAATTGTCAAGACTCCTGATGACACAAATGTTGCGCTCAAATGCTTGCTCACTCTTTTGTATCTGACACCAACTATGTGAGTGGCAGTAACTGCCACTCACATAGTTGGTGCATGATTGGTATGTCATAGGGGACCATCATTGTGACAAAGCTGTTTGTCATCAGTTACAACTCTGACAGACCTCTTGAATTGTCTCTCTGTCTTTATACATTTAAAGTTTGCTACACTTCCATATATAAATGTAAATATTAGAGCATTTAATTCTGAATGAGTACAACCCATGCTGTAGAACTTCTGGCACACATTCCCACACATATTTGCATACTTATACTTAAGTATATATATATACTATATACTATCATTCATTAATTCCTTATCAACTGCTTATTTGCGACCCTGAACAGCCCCCTGCTTGTTCAGGGTCTCGGGGCTGGAGTCTATCCCAGCTGCATCGAGTGAGAGGCGTGGTACTCCCAGGACGAGTCGCCAGTTCATCACAGGCCTGACACGTAGAAACATACAACCAATCACACCTGGTACCTTCTTACTGTGAGGCAGCAGCGCTAACCACTGTGGCACCATGCCGTCTATATACTATCATTTATTATGATAATGGCCTCCATTATTTCATCCTTGCCTCAAGAAAACAAATAAAAAGAGTAAGCTAAATGTCGGTCTTTGTTCATATTAAATGCTTTTATGTGTTTTCTCAGCATTTATTCTCATCTATGTGAATGTATCCCTCTTAACTTTTTTCTTCACAAATATTTGGTTCATTCTGATGTGAGAGTCCTAAAGTTTTATGTTCATGTCTAACGGCAGCTACTCAACGCTTTCTCCTCATTTTTTTTGTTTGTTTTTGTTTTAAATGCATCATTGTTACCCGACATGACACAACTTTTTTATAACTTATTTTTGCAGAAACCGACTCCTCCATCATCCAGGCTGCGGTACAGGACTTAAAAGACTGCAACTTTGACTGCTGGGAAACGAGTATTGGTGGGCCAGGTGTCCAGCATCAATCCCCTCTCTCTGTAAAGGAAGAGGTTTTGGACATATTGAACTCCTACTGAAAGCTGCATGTGACTTTTTGAACAAGAGGACAAAGAAGGCTGCTTCTTTCACTGTTATGATGCTTGACTATCAAAGTGAGCTGAGAACGCATGGATTGCTCGACAGATCTTCCAACTGAGTCTCAAACAAAAAACTATGCATATGAGGAGGTGTTGATATTTTTGGTGAGGAATCCCAAGCAGTGTTTACGTGTCAGATGCGTTCACTAGTGAATTAATGTATGTTGGATGCTTTGTCCACTAGATGGCATCAGGGATGCAGAAATGCTTTTTATGAGCCAGGATTGATGGTAAGAGACTGATAAATTATAATGACTGCGTGAGGCCATGATGGAATTAATTTATAGTTTCATCCTATTGTTTAAAGCAGAAGAGCCAACCTTTCTTATTTGATTAAATTATCTTAATTAATTGCCCAGTCCCGACCGTGAAGCTTGCTGTAATGAAAGAGGTATTTTGGAGAATCCGTTTTTACCAGAAACTGGTAATGGAAAAATTTCAGATAGATCTTTTCTTTTTTCTGTGTTTTTAACAAAATTATCCTACTTAACTTTCCACAAAGAGGCTTATGATGAGTCCAATATAACTTTTCCACCAATATGTCTGTACAAGCTCGACTAGACTCTGATAAGAAGCTGACTCGTAATTATACAGGGATGTATAATGGTTTGATCCCTGTACTACCTTTAACTAAAAAGTGATTAAATGCTAAATAAATCTAAAACCAAATCATTTTCTACAACTTTGTAATATCTGTTTCTGAAGTAAAAAAGACAATTTTATTTCAGAATAAAAGAATGCCCTGGACTTTTCACCTCGCCAGTTAATCCCTAACTTGTTGTTTTGTTTGCTAATAAAGGATATGGAGAGGGGGCCAGCAGGAGTGCATGGCCTCTCTGGAGCCTCAGGATTAGGGCCACGCTAATGTCAATCAACAGCAGCCAGTGTCCCTCAGTGAGTCACAAATTTGTGCTGACACGTGTGCAGATGCATACCAGCTTCTTCAGATTTTTTCCCACCTAATTGCTTATCTGCTGAAGCATTACAGAGATTTGTGCACATGCCATAGATACAGAAGACTGGTTTGTTTAATATATGCCAGATTTGGAAGAAAGTTCAATGTGGGATTCCACTAAGTCTGAATATCAATTTAATTTTCTGTTTTTCACAAATGAAGATTGAGTAGTAGGAATCTGGCAGTGTATGTGAATAAACAACATTTGTCACACTCCCTCCTTTTCCGCCTGGCCCCCTCTGTCCTCTTGAATTGTGTCATCTTTATATCAAGGCAGCCCCCCCATCAGCGCACAGCACAGTTGCCCTTAACCCCTGCTGGAATTTAATTACCAATGCGCTTTTCAATTGAAGTGGCATTGACGGGGGGAGGGAGACAACATAGCCTGTTAATTTGAAGCCCCTCTCTTTCTTTTCTGTCTCGTTCTTTCTTCTTTAACCCTGCAAGGCACAGATGGTATTTATTTATTTTTATATCGATGTCAGCTCCTGCTCCTTTCTGTTCTGATAAATTGAATGTAAAGAGGCCCTGAGATTATTTCAGATAACGCAATGAAGAGGGGTCAAGGACAGAGGGAGACTGCCAGAATCTGGGAGATAAAGTGGAAACGGTGTACTGTCCCAGCGGCGAGGAAGAGACCTACAAATCATTTAACATTTAGGGGCCTTTGTCTGGATGAATCAATGTGGGAGAATCAAGGATGTATAATTCATTCTGTCCAAGCAGGAGGAATGAAATGTTAAACGTGAATTTGCTGAGTGGCCATGCTTACTGGCACATTCCCTCTGGTCTTTCAGTTAACTGATGAAACGCTTGTCAGGACCCATTTACTTGGAACATTAAATCTGACTGACTAGATATCGTTACCGTTGGCCACTGTTTTTTTTTTATAACAAGTATTCAATATGACTTCCTATACTGAGCAACTGCATTTATTCATAAAGGCCTGTTAATTACATCGAGTTGTTGATAATTATTGTGGAAAATTAAGTGTTTATTGTAATCTATGATGAAACACTGGTGTTAAAATGGAAAAAGCATTTTCCTCAGAAAGGAAAAACATGTGTGACTGTTCTCTCCCAGCATGCATATCAGCACACTGACATTATGAGCTCCTTTCCTTCATGATGGGCCCTCCTCCTGGGAGGTTTTGCCCTTTCGGTTAGTTAGGGGTGCCTGAGGGCATTTATAGCAGGGGTCCAAAAAGACAGCAGGGTACCAGAGTGCTGTCAAAGAACTTTGAGGATTTATCTCTAGGGATGAAAATTGAAACAAAACTGCTTTTAGCATTTACTGTCTTTTACTGATTTATACTTTATTACTTCCAACGAGTGGAAACCCTCGTTATGAGTTGCATATGTTATCGTTTTAGAAAGTCACATGTTTACAAGATAACACGCAAAAGTCATATGACCATAATTGGTAGGCTGTACTCAACCATAGCTGTTATATCTGAGCCAAATGCTAATGTCATGCTAGCATGTGTGTCTACCAAGCTGAAGGCAACAATTTAAAGAGGCCTGATAATGATCTCTGCAGATGTAGTAATTTGAAAAAAACAATTCTCTAAGCTTTTATTGCAATGTGCGAATATTTTGTTGGATTTTTCAGTTACACACTAACATGCTCAGATTTGAAAGGTAATGCTCATGTTTTAGGTTCATCACATTAGTTTAACTAGTTTGCATGCTATATGTTATTTTACATTAAGGATGGCTCAGGGTCATGTCAATGTTGGTGGTTAGGCTGGTATGTTTTCGTGAACTTAAGTATGGTTGGTACAAGTCGAAATTTTGAGTGGAAGATGTTGCTGAATATCAGAGGAGTACATGGTTGGCAAAATATACTGGTTCTGATAAAGGGAAAATCAGGGAAACACCAAAGTAGTTCCAAATCATCCTCTTGGGACCACACCTCGGAATATATTTCCACAGTAATTCACCCAACAGTTGTTGAAATATTTTAATCAGGACCTACATTTTGACAGACTGTTGGCATGGCCACAAAGGGCAAATATTAGAGGGTGGTCTAACAACATGCATGATTTTGTAAGGCACAACATTTTCTTTTCTTTCCTTTCTTTTTTTCTTTAAAGATAACTATTTAGTGAGTTTCACTCATACAGTAATTAAAACAGTAGTCTCTTATTTATTTAACATACATAGAAAGAATAAACAAATAAAATTACACAAAATGGTCATGGTTACAAATATGAATTATGGAAGATAAGCGGTTTGCAAGTTCGTCAAGTTGAGATTTTCATCTAGTCTATAATTACTATGGTATCATAGATCCCTAACTGTTTCCTGCTGTATTTTTAAACTGTATTTTAATACAGTTGCATGCTGTATTTTAAACATTTCCCTTTAATTCAACAATACAGTTTTTAACAGTCTCTTGACATCATATCTGGAATCCACCTAAAGTTTTCTCTCAAAGGATCGGTTTGGTCTTGAACTGTTCATTGCTTGATGCGTGCCCACAGTGTATAACCCCGCTTTAGCTGTATTATTGTTGACATCTGAAACACATGACACAAACTGACTCCCAGTCCACGTCCCATTTTCCATCATGGAATTGTATCATGTCGTTGTATTGATCCAGTAATTGATTTTGTGAAGTTGAGGGCACCTGCAACATACAGCCTCATTCCTCAGCGCCAGGAGCACTCTTGTTTAATTGCAGGCTAAAGCGCTGGTTTTTCTTGATGCCTTTGAAAAGCATTATTGATTTTTATACCACCCTTCATCCTGGCTGTTCTCCGTTTTAAGAGCAAATCCCTTGCGTTGAGGTTGCACAGAATGTAAAAGTTTGGAATCTGTCAGTGCTTTCAAAAGGCTTCCAGGTTTAATGCAGACACTTTACCACGGAAGTTAGAAAAAAGTCAGGCTGATGAAGATTTTCATGTTTAAATGGAAGAAGGCTGCGTTACATCCTGCTTGCCATTGGCTCTTTTGAGACCAGTTGAATGTGAAGGTTACATGGTGGTTAGCACTATCACCAGATGTGGCCCTTGCTGTGTGGAGTCCACATGTTCTCCTTGTATCGTGACTTACCTCATGAAGCTCTGACCTTTGGTGAATTGGTGCCACTAAATTGTAGATGTGAATGTGAACGTGAGTGTTTTTTTATTTGGGTCAGTCCTGTGACAAACTGGTGACATGTCTAAGGTGCATTCCAACTTTCACTCAGTGTCAACTGTATTAGGCTTCAGTCCCCCATGACTCCTCAGAGGATAAGTGGTTCTAGAAAGTGTATGAATGTTATGGCATGTTGGAAAGACCCCTAATAAGTCATACCAAATCTTTTTTTTCATTCAAAAAAATACACAGACACACAAATAGCTCCTGAGCATAGTTAGAAAATGTCCAGTAATTTGTCAGGTTTAGCAGTAATTATAGATGTGTTAAAAAAGTTTTTCTATCTTCTCTCTATTTATGGTGTGTATGTTTTTACAGCTCTTGTACAAAAAAAATATTCTACCAATTAATACAGTACATTGCATTCATTTATTTGGAAGCCCGTAATCCAAACATGTTTAATTGTCAGGCTTAAAAACATAATTCACAAACTGGCACAGAAATACATTCATTGCATAGAGGTCTATATAAAACACAAATAACTAAAATGAGAAGTGATTTGCATTAATTTGAAAAGGAGCTTATCTAACATTCATACTTTGAACTTGCTTTGATCAGAAATAGGTTCTCATTATTTCCCTGGGATTGCAGCCAATTTATTGGATTCAATTTTTTTCCTTGGCGACTCTAGGAGGAGGATGATTTCAAACTGTTATCACATGACACTGTATGATTGATGGACCATTAAAATGTCAGCCAGATGTACTTAGAATCACAGCTTTTAGGTTAATAAATCATTGCACAAATGGATACATAAAGCTGTATTATTCTCTTTTACAACCATCTCCAATCTGAACGTAATGGATGTTCTATATGCTTGTTTTTCTATCTGTAAGTTCCTTTCCTCATATATTCCCCTCTCCTTGTTTTTCTCTCAACCACAGCAGTTGTGAAATTACAGCAGGACAGGTAGGATTGTTCTTATTTCATCTGATGCAGTTGCAAGAACATTTAATAATCCAAAAGCATTGCAAAATTGTTATCCTTTTGCTCATGCATTATGAATGAGTTGCTGATTGCTTTTTTGCATAGATTAGCAATCATTTCACAGGAATCTTTCAAATAAAATGTGCTAGATTCAATCTTTTTACTGATGAGTTGAGGTGAGACATCCTGCCGCTTTTTAAGATAAGATGGATCAAGTGATAACACTTCTGCCCCTCTTCCCCCTCTCTTGCTCTCTGACTTATTTCTGTATGAATATCATCATGGGGGATGAGAGTAAATTCAACCCAATTTGCAACTGACTGCTCACTTAGTGAAGACGTTCAGCATCTTCAGTCTGATGGTATTTTTTTGGCCAAGTGGCTGTGTGCTGCTGAGAGTCTTTGCTTTCAAAGTAAACATTTTCAGATTTCAGAAATGCGTTGAGAGAAGCATATCTTCCTCAGAGGTCTGAGATTGTGTGTCCTACAGATGACTTTTAATGCCCTGTGGTTGTCCTGACTTGTAGCCTCATACTGGCAAAACATGGTCTAGTTGTTAGGGAAATAGGCTCGTGACCTGGTTGGAATGCAAAGCACAGGATGAGGTTTACATACCACTTTGTTTCCTGTCAGATGATGCCGATGAGATGTCAAGACACCATTCACAGATCACTGAAGGTTCTCAGTGATTATTTATTAGGAATCAAATTGGAGCAGTTTCTGAGCATGGGAAGTAAACATGCTCACTAAAGGATGTTGATTTAAAGCACAAACTCTGTAGTTCAATCAGAGAAGACAGAGACTTAAGAAAGATTTATTATTTAGAATGATAGAATGATGTTTGATAATTAGTCTATTAGAAAGTCATTGGCCTTCAGACTCTGGTGAGATTATGATCGAAGAGTCTCTGCTCTGAGCAGCAGCATGGGATATCCTTACTTTAGAGTTTGGATACAGGTGGTTGTAGCTGATGACTCTGCTGATGCTGATGAATTATGAGGCGGATGGATCTGTGAGTATAGGCAATTTTGGGTAGGTGGAGAATGTGCAAATCAGCAGTATTAAAGAACTAGTGACTGGAAAAAGAGTCATATTTAAAGACAGCACAGATGGTGATGTGCTAAGCTTACAGATGTGACCAATTATTGGATGGATAAGGCTATTTGAATTAGTACAACTGATATCAATTGATGCCCCAGACTGTTAACAATGTACTTAAGTCCGAACATGTGTGAAAGGTGAGGATAATAGAGTGGTATGAACATGTTTAGTAGCAAGTGACATTTTGTTCCTTGAATTTAATGTTGAGTGTTCCCAGTCTGCCAAAGTGATCCAAGGAAGGACAAATGGTAAACTTGCAACAGGGTCATGGCGGCTTAAGGTTTAAAGTTGTGCTCTTGGAACAAAGGCTTGCCCATGTTGTCCAATTCCACAGAAGACAATTTGCTTAAAAAGTTAATGTTGGTTATGAACAAACTGTTTGGGGAACCTACATAATATTAGGCAGGTTGTTTTCATTTTAAATCTGTGCACTAATGAACTGTCGTTAGAAAAATAGTCCATCACACCCACTCACTGGCCTCTGCCCTGTCTCCCAATGGTCGTCCATGCTCACTAATATTGAATCTTAAAAGATATAAACTTAAGTTAAAGTATATCCCACAAAACAGTAACATTAAATTACCCGTATGTCCGAGAGTTGTTTGTTGCTTAGTGCTTACTCTGTGATGAACTGGCAACAAATCCAGGAGATGCGCCCCTATTGCCCAATGTCGACTGGGATTGGCTCCAGCCCCTCCAACACCTGACCCTGAACCGTACAGTCAGAATTAGTTACAGAAAATGAATGATTCCTTCATTAAGTGTCATCTGGCTAAAAGTTTAAATGATTATATATTGATATGTGGTCATATCCCCATTCAAAGTTAAAAGATTGGAAAGAATGTTATAAATTATTATAATTTTTTAAATTCATGTCAATATTTTAAGAAGCGACAGTTTGATCACATCTGAATATGGATCTTCAGTTTATTTGGTTATCACTAAACTGTATGTTTGATGTATCTGACTGAATAACACAGAACAGGCATGTGGAGGAGATCTGTTATATGTGCATGCCTTTGCTATTTCTCCTATTGTAACCCCTGACCTTCGCCCCCTCTCCCAGATGGGCAGACTCTCAGCTAATGCCCTATGGAGGTTGGTGCCCTCTGCCTGACAGCCTGTCACTGTGCTGTGGTAGTGATTTTTTTAGCAGGAGATGGTGTCTGATTGGGAGCAGTGTGTGAATAGCCCTGTCACACTCGATAAGCCAGCAAGACGACCTGTGACGGGGACATATGGCATGTTTGACAGTGAGAGAGGGTGCGAATCGCTCTGAATGATAAAATGGTGTTTTTTCCCCTTTGGCAATGTCATGCTTTCAGGCAAGCGTGTGGACCATCGCTCACTCAAGCGGCTGACTTCGGCCTCCTTGTGACATCTCCTTCAAGGTTCTGGGCTTCTCTGCCTCCTGCCTGGCCAATTGTAACACTACAAGTCTGCGCGGCTCACAGCTGCTCTGTTAGCTTGTCAAAGTGGGAATGTCAGTTTATAACCATAATTGGATATCAGTTTAGTTTAGCAACGCAGACCTGGAAATTCAACCTAAGAGCCTGTTTGTCAGTGCTCCTCTTAAAGCTCTCCGGCACCGCAGTCCTTCATCCTTTCCCTTTTCAGCCTGTCACACGCCTCACACTGTTGATTAGTACACACACAGCATCATCAGACACACTAATTGATGGGTTCAGCACCACGAGGACCTTGATTTACTTAAAGGGACGTGAAAACTGAAGAAAAGAGAAGACATGCCTGGATTTATGTGTGTCTTGGAGATTGTTGAGTTGAACTACATGCCTCTCATCTCTACTGTCAGCTGGATCTTGACTTCTGGTGTTGCAGCCTCAACTTCCATCCTGTCAAGTGTCATTTTGTCTGTGTTTGTGGCCGTGACAGACAGCCCAGGTGTCACACTCAAGCTTCAGTGCACCATCAGACATCCATGCTCTGGTCCCCAGTGGCTCACAGTCAGAGAGACAGCACAGTCCAATAACCCCTCTCAAACTCAGCATGTCTCCCTCCCCCGGGACTCCCCTTTGGAGTTTACCCTCTGTCCATTGGGCCAGAACTTAGAAACTCTGCCAATAGCCACATGAGCCTGCTTTCACTCTGAATACTGATTATAACACTCAAGTGTTTTAGCTCTACTTCTACAGTCAGATTCTTTTTTTTGAAAGTTCATTATAGAAATGCAATTAAATTATAATATTGATGATAATAATTAAGTTTTGTAATTAAGTCAAGATCTGCTACATGGGAGACAACATCATCACTTCAACCTGTCCAGTTGAACAGGTCAGAAGTCGGTAAATCTTCATCAATGTTCAAAGCAGCGTGTGAAAAGTTAGATTATTGAACAGACTCCTGAGAAGCATGAGTGAAAAGCATGCTCAAACTAGAACAAGGAATACAAAGAATCTGTGCAAAATGGAAGAATTCTTAGTTCATTTTAGTAATAGAGGTTATTGACAATCTGATCAAGTTGTGGCAAATGAAATATTAAAACATAAAACAAAACATAACTGTCACTACCGAAACTTGGGTTTTTTGGTCAAAAATAATGTATAATAAAATATTAAGTAAGCTGTTATGATATTGTTTGGCTCATTGTATATTAAGACTAATGAATCCTAGAATTTGAAATCAGAATGATGAACTTTAGGCCATTTACAAAGAAAAAAACTGATCAAAATATATTGAATCTCATATATAATATGTAAGAAAATGTAAAATGCATTTTCATGTATATATGTATATATATACTTCTTAACTTCATATTTAATTTTAGGAGTTCAATCAGGATTGCTTGTACAGTGAAGGGGATTGAGGACTTTTCAGGGATTTACCTTTGCTGTCATGAACGACAGTCTAGGCCTAGTTAAAGAATGTTTATCTCAAAAATATACAACACATATAGCTTTAAAAAGAGAGGAGCAGTTGGTGCTGCAATTTGGTAAAACATCATTAACCTTATAAAGTTTCTGTCGGATTTTTTTTGTCGAGGTGAGCTGGAAAATTTACTAACAAACCCATACGAAATTACAACAAGTGTGAATAAATAAAACTATATTATAATGTCAGAAAACATGTATTATGAACCAGACATCTTATTTTCATCAGGAGCCCAAGAGATTTAGTTACCTTTTTCAGACCAATCCAACCTGGCCTCTCCAACAGAGTTATCATCAATCAGAAAAGACTCGTCACATATGTTACCCTTAAACTATTTCTTCATTGTGAATATGAAGTTTAATTTGCTCTCTGTGATGTTGATTATTTTTTGAACAGTATAAAATACATTTTTTCCACATTTATTGAAAATTTGTTAGAAACCATACTCATGCTTCTCTCAGTCTATTTACACACATTCATAACTTCTAATTGAATGTCATCAATTCTATAATTAGAATGTAAATGTCATTTTGATGCCTCTTTGGGTTTATTTTAATTGCTATTAATTTTGCTGTTAAATCTGTTCATTTATAAGGCAGTGATAATGTCCATGAATCAATCTCAGTTCAAGATACAATTTGTGTTTTTTGCAGAAACTGATTTAACTCTTCCAGAACTTGCTTTAAAGAATCCTTTCGTTACCAATTATCGAAACTCAAGTGATTATTTTTCTGTACCGGGATTGCTTTTCATCTACTTGTAGTCTTCTTCATTAGAAGTATAACAAGAAGAGAAAAAAAATTCCTAACTACTGGGGATGAACACCAAAATATTAATTTATTTATGTCATCATCTGTAGTCATGAGGGCATGAGCACTGATGAGTGCGGTCAGGGTCACAGTACTTAACTCTCCGAAGGAGGACCAGTGCTTGTAATCACATAATATGTGTGATCTCTCATTCAAGAGAGGCTAACATTCAGCAAATGCAAATAGATTCATCCAGCTGTGAGAGTTTCTCTGTCTGTAGGCTTGGCATGATGTATATACTCATTATGTAAATCATGGCAAATGTAGGCTGTAATATTCAGTTTGAAAGAATGATTGACATGATATTGACTATTATTTTTAGAACAGTGTGTGTACTATAATGCTGCAGCACTTCTTCAATTTGCCTGTGCTCGGCAGGGAATCACGCATGAGCTGCAGCCCCTCTCAGTTCTTTTGCGCCCCCCCTATGTAATTAAAACAACATTTTGTGTTCGATTATAGGGGAGCCATTGAACTGGTCTGCCTGATTAATAAAAGGCAGCTAATTTTAGTGTAGGAAGGCAGCATTTCAAAATGGCTCCTAATTACACATTAGGAGTGTGAAAGGCTCCTGCCGCTTGGGCCTCAATCATCCACCCAAACCGCAACCCCTCCACAGCTGGGGTGCATGTGCTGGCCCACCACCACATTAACGCTGCTCCCGGGAGTGACTAATGCCAACCAACCCGTCGGCACAATCAGTGGCAGATGTCAGGAATCGAAGATGATGAATTATGAATATCCCCAAGATGTGGTTAGGATAGCAGCAATCCTTTCTCTCCGTGCCATTTTGGGCAGCCAAATATGAAGAAAGATTTAGGTGCAGTCTGCAGTGGTTTGGACAGATTGATTCTATTCGTCATTATAAATGGGGCCCGACTGAACCGGTATGTTTTAGTGAAGTCATCTAGGACTTTGTGAGTTGGAGAGACCGTCTGTCAGAGTAGGGACTGTGCCTGACTCTGATAGCAGTAATGACTTCCTCTTCTATTTTCCCGTGGGTGTTCAACTCAACGGCTCAGGCAGATGGGAATGATGTCCCAGAGAGGGCAACACGGACCTCTCTGTGCACAGCATTTGCATGGTTACATGAGTATCTCTGAAATGGAGGAGTTGGGGTGAGGGTAGGCAGGGAGTGTAAGGTGTTGATAGCAACGGAAGAGGGCAGGAAATGAAGAGCTATTTTTTTGTTGCCATTAAGCTACATCCACAGAGGGAGGATGAAAATGTCCTGATGTAAAACATCCAGCACCTACCAGTGTGTAATACTCGTGTACAATTTGTGATCGATGAAACTGCACTTCCATAACTTATTACCATTATCTCCTTGTTTTGATTCATTTTTGACCATATTTTTATCCAGCTTAAGATCAAATTTTAAACTGGAGGCAGGTTCAGGTGCCTATGCTATAGCTAACCTTGAAACATGCCCTTTTCTTTCGAGGAAGGGAAGTGGACACCATGAATGTATCCTGAGACCTTTACACATATTGATGAAATTTGATTCCTTGTCAAAACAGATGTCAGGCGGATGCTAAGGTCTTGTTGAAAGACCAGCTGAATGATGACTTGGCGGCTGATGTATGAATGTGCACCTGGACATCTGTGGGGGGTCACAACCATAGTGAAGTTCAAGCCTGGGGCAGGCTGCCAGGCCAGACTTCACCTCGCCACTTCTAATGAGCCCACAGTACATTCCCTCGGCCTTCCTGCCATTCATCACCACTTCATGACAGGCAAATTCGTCTGAACAGGAAAGAGGAGCAAATCCTTTATATCTGAGACAGTGATAGACATTCCGCTCTACAGGACCAATGAAATTAGGCTAAATCTGCATTCACAGGAAATGGGTCTTACCAATCATTCAAAGCAAGCCTAAAATGTAAAGCCAATCTAGCATGCATCTATTTACATACACAGACCTATTTTCATAATCAAAATATATCAATCTCTGACTTTGATTGGCATCTGCTTACATAATTTCATTGCAAAAAAAAAAAAAAAAAAAAAGTCCATAATTCTGGAAACCAGAGGTAAACAACAGCCCTGTGTCCATAGTAGGAGATAAGACATACATTATTTTTGATCTCTCCAACTCTCTATGTGCCTGTGTTGATGCAATTTCAACCCATTTTCCTGATGAGTGTCTCATTTCTAACGCCCACACAGCTTCTGATAATCGCAACAGTCAGCATATAAGTGGGCTCTCCACCAGCAACTCAGCAATATTGAAAAGGGAAAATCTATTCATCAACATGTTTTCCTGTTAACTACATCTGAATGCAAAGTGGAAGTCCCAATGGGGTTGAGTCATTACTTTCAGTAAAATAACTCCATTAAATAAGAGTGAACACAAAGCTGTCCCCCACATGCAGCCACTACTTTTCTGTCAAGCTGTCGTCCCTCCTGCTGTCTGCCAGAGATCTGGGTTCAGAAACACTAATACTGTCCGGTCAGGTCAGTTCTACATAGATTTGTGAGGAGACCAGCAGACAACATATCTTTCCTTTTTTCCTCCCCTCAGGTAACACTCTGAAATATATTTTGTGTGCCCTTTCACTTCAGACGAGCTCAGTGAGAGGAAGCCCAGAGGAGACTAATGAGAGAGCACGGGGGTATGGCTCCGTCTGCCTCCATGCCTCATTTTTCTTGATTTCAGCCGCTCCAGTGTCGGTATGGGCTCCTGCTGGTCAGGTGACGGTGGTGCCAGCTGGTGCATCCAGCTTGGACCGATAGCGATTTATTTTCCCCAGTTGGTGATTTATGGCACAGAAAAGCATAGAGAAGCCAACGAGTATGGCACCAGGCCACCTGAGTTAGTGAACTGTCCGGCCCGTCATGCTTCACCAAACAGCGAGCTGGACCGCCTAATTTACGCTTGCAGACAGACGTTATATCACACCCGTCTCACCATTGAAGATTGGTGGTGTTTGAAAGGGTCTGCATACACAGACTATTTTTCCCGCGTGTTGCTCTGTGTTCTTTTTTCTTTTCCTCCTCTTTTTTGTCTATATATTAACATCACGCTACATTTATCACCTCTTGTCATTTTCTCTCATCTTTCATTTTCTCCGTGGCCCCCCTCTCGCAGTTTGTGAAAGTAATGTGAAGTGATGGTGTTGGAGGGAGGTCCTCTCTCACTGGACTGACTCCTGAGGACTGTGCCCTTCTGTTCAGGGAAACGGAGGGAGGTCACAGTAGGTAGCTCCCTTGAGCTATGGCGTATTAATGCCTGGGCTGACCTCGGCGATAAGAAGGAAGCTTCAGGCGCATGTTTGATTCATGAGTCCATCCTCAGTGGGCCCTCTGGGGCTTTTTCCACTGCTGTCCTTTTACTGGCAGGGAGGAGGGTTGCTGCAGGGGAGATCAGTCCTGTCTGTCACAGCGAGGTTAGTGTGTGATAAAGGAACTGGGACTGGGAGTGGGCCAGTACGCACAGATTGGCCCCTGTGTCAGGCACAAGCAATGACTTAATGGTAGTGTCAATATGACAGCCAAGTATTGGGGGATATTATATCAGATATCAGTGATGGAACCTGACAACATAAGCACTCTAAATGCCTGGAGAAGGGTTTGTCCTGGAGTGGGATAAGAAAGTAAGTTGAAGGATAAGTCAATTTCAAAAAGGTCCATGTATTTGAAAGCTGGCAAAAAAGAGTTCAGATGGGACGGAAGATGGGGTTTGTGGGAGAAAGCTGACATGGTTTCAGTTCCAGCACATATCTCCATATTACATCCTCTGGAGTTTGGTTAGGGATTACTCCTGTTTAATCCTGATAAATGCTTCAGAGTGAGACAAATCCGGCTCGGCCTGCAATGATCATGTTGATTGGTTTGAATAAGCACAGAGCACAGAAAATACTTTTATGCACTCATTAGGAGAAGATGCATGTACTGTTAGAAAACCTTAATTCAATTTCAAATAGAGATGACCAAAAACAGAATTTCAGGTTCAATTTTTGACAAATTTAAAGGATTTTCCACTCACTTAATGAACAGTGGGCCGTGTAAAATGTAAATATTCCAGTCATTGTTACATGCCTTTCATAAGAAATGGTTTTCTAAAAGCCCAAGAATTTTGTCATTGCAGTGCACAGACAAAGAGAGTGAGAGAGAGTGAGAGAGAGAGGAAACATCCTTATATGACAGTATCTTGCCAAGCACCTCATGAGCTCCTAATGCCAGCTGTTTGAATGTGGCTATGTAATACATAATCCCGATTTGTGTTCCTTTCAGTCACCAAAAGATCAGTACATGCCTCAAAGAAAATTGTCAAGGCCTTTCAGCGTGCATTGCCTTCTCACAATCAAGACGATGCTTGTCAACGAGACTGCTTTCAAAATAGTCACAGAAGGGAGGGACAATCCACTTTTCACATATCCCATCACTGTCACCTCCTTCTGCCCGTCACTAATCTTTAAAAGCTATTTGCAGTTTTAATATAGATCTCAAATCCCATTTCCCTTGCTCTCCTCCACTTGTAGGCACGTGCACACACACACACACACACACACACACACACACACACACACACACACACACACACACACACACACACACACACACACACACACACACGTTCATTGATTTTCTTTTATGGTTTTACTGGAGTGTTGGGTTTGGTGGGTTGAGCAAGCTTTCTCATTCCTCCATGCGTTCCCATAGTCGTGCTTTTGTTTTAGCTAAGCTGGTGCCCCCGGATTAAAGAGAAAATAATCCTTTTCTCATTGTTGGTTTTGTTCTGAAAACCTGCTGAAAAGCGATCCGTTGATTTCTCTCTCGTCTTTCACAGATTAAATTTAAATTGAACGATAAAAGGAGAAATTGCCGGTAATGTCTGTTTATATTTGCACGTTCAAAGGCAAAAGTTACATTGATGTCGTCTCTTCTGGTGATTTCCTTTGAACACAATCAAGTGAAGGAGCTCTAAAATGTTTTCCAATTTCACAATGTGTAATGCACTTTTGCTGTGAAATGCACTGCATGTTTAATTCATCCAATCTCTGATTCATATCCACTCAAATTATTGTGTGGCCCTGCAGCCAAGCTACAAATTTGTGTCAGATGGCAGACAAATGGTGATATTAATGAAGTCATTGGTTTAGTCAGAAAATCAATAGTCACTCGAAACATTCAATGAAAGCAAGTAGGCTTGAATGGTGACCTAGTTCCCATGTTATAACAGAGCCTAACCCATTTTGTATTGTTTGATGCTCACATCTGCTACCATAGTGCCATACCATCATATTTATGCAACAAAAGAATGTAGAATACAATGCACAACAGCGAGGAGTATATTAGGAGAAAATTGGGGCAACTATGAGGTCTTTGTGTGTTGAAACCAACACTGTCGAGGAAATACGGATTTGCTGATGTTTCTCACGATTATTTATGCCAATATTATTCCACATCAATAGCTGTGAACAAAATAGCTCCATGAAACATCAATTTAAGTCTTCCTGGTTCCACAGAAGATATGGGCCAAGAGGGGCCATGAGGTTAACCTTGGTTTGGCATTAAACACCATGGCTGTTATTCTTGGCTCCTCAGAGTCTTTCAAAGTCCCAGCAGTGTTAGAGTTGGACTGGGGCGACACATAGGTCAGCAGGCCTTGGTCATCAACCGAGCAATGAGAAAAAGGTGAGCGGGACCCTGCATTCATCTCTGGATCCTGCTTACAGAGCACGCCATTGACTGACATCAGTCAGAGATCAGGACAACCTTATTTTTGTGTTCTGTTTTGTGATCAGTGATGAATAGATTCTGCATGTGGAGTAACAAAGAACCTTGGTATGCATACAGAAGCAGGAACTGGAAGTTCTCGTGCTGTTTTATCGGGGGAAATTGAAGAAGAAAATACTTTGTGCCTATTTAGAACTGATTTTGTTTTTAGAGAGTCAGTCCCTACAGAGAGGACATATTAGGTCGGAGATATTATGGAATCGTCATCGCATCTGTCGACTCTGCCACGTCCGCCGAGTCTGCCACTGGTCCTTTATATTAACGCGATAACTAAACTGTTTCATAGATCATTTTCAAATTTTATAGCCAAATAGACCTTAGTACAAGAAAGAACTGGATTGATTGGAAAGTCGGCTTTGCAACACTAGGGAAAGCTTTATCGCCAAACATTTACGGGCCATCATTTTTCAACCGTTTGTCTGACTTTGTCCAAATTAGATGGATATGAATCAAATCGAGGAGCTCTATCTTATATATCAATATTTTACTTAATTAATTCATATTTTACTCACTAGGGATAGCTCGTAACTATTTTCTGGACATACCCTCCAAACTGTTGGACCAATTTAATCCAGATTTGGTGGATATGAATCAACTCGATGATATCTGTCATGTATTTATCATATTTTACTCTAAAATTTCATATTTTATTCACTGGGGGGGCTTCAGCCACCATGTAACAGTCAAGGTCAATTATTTTCCCCGATGTTAAACAATTGTTTAGAAACACACGTATAAGGCATCTCATGAGATGCTGGTGCTGATGTCAAATATGTCATGCCTTTTTCACCTGCAGAGCCCCAACTTACTAGTTCTGCCATATTTTTGTTTAGTGTACACAAACAACGGTGTCCTTGAGAGGGGCCTTCATTGCAGCGCCTTAACGTGATCTCTGTATATGAAGAGCTTAAATGCAATGGACTCATCTGTCACTCCCTTCCAATGCCAATATACATTTTAATATTAGCAGCAATTATTTTTGTTAGGCTTCCTCTATTTCTTTCTCTATTCTTTTTTTTCTTAATTTTTTTCAATTTAATTTTTTTCAGTAGGTTGCTAATGGTGCCTTACAAATACTGGATCACTTTATCTGGTATCATAGCTAATTTTATGACCTTGATCATCTACTCCTAGCACTTAAAATCCTGCAATTATCATCAGTATATTATGAAATACTAACAGCACATGATTTTCTACAATGATAAAATTCCTGATGTTTTTCATTTAGATATAACCTTTTACCTTTCATTTCTTGTGAAATGCACTTCAATGATTCAGAATCTGTATTTTTTGGATTATGAGCCAGATCTGGATTATGATGTGGATCCAGATCAAATTTTCCATAGTATCGTCATTAATTGTCCGGGCTTGGGCATTTTTATTTTGATTAGGCTTTGCTTTTTTGGCAAGTCCGCTCTCTCGATGTTGAAGAAATTGATAAAGTGATCTAGGATCTGCATCTGTACCCAAATCTCCTTCAAAAATTATGAAACTCTTCCTAAACCAAAAATGGGCTATGACCCAACATTCTATCGAGATTCTGAATATTTTTAGATATCTTGTGGAAAATCAAATAAATGTGGGTAATCATATTACCTCCTCCAACTCGTTGGCAGAGGGTGAAAATCATCATTTTGATGACAGACAGCTAAGTTAATGCTATCATTAGCACTAATTTCAGTGTGAAATATTAACTGATGGTCCAATCTGTAGAGACAAGAGATTAAAATAAAGAAGGTTATTATAATGACTCTTTCAGAAAGATTTTGCCTAAGACTCTTCAAGGAGATTGAGATCTGAGAGTCTCTGCCAGGAGTTAAAGCAAGATAATCCCCTCCTTTGAGACTGGACAGTGGTGGTGGCTGATGACTCTGCTGAGCGTATGACAAATGGAGATGGTGATTCTGCGGACACAAAACTGTGAAGTGGAGGGCAGCACTGCAAAACAGCAGCACCAGAGACCTAGATAGACAGACACAGAGATTGTTAAAAATTCAGCAGCAAGATGATAGATGAGGCGCTATAACAACACAGAGGTTAAAATGTCAAAGGATTGAAAATTAGGATTATTTGTTGTCAGTGGGTCTTAATCTATTTCTGTGGAGTTAACTGAGGAATAGTTACTGAGGAATAGTTACTTGAGACTCCACTCTAGGCAGCAGAGCAGATAGAACTAAAATGCTGGTAGTAGAGACTGCCTGGTCCTCAGGCTAATCTAAAATACCCAAATGCCAATCCCTCAACCCCCCCCCCCCCAGAAAAACCTCCACATTTTAATCCAATAGTGTGTATAAAGCTCAGGGAAATGATATTTAGGAGACAATGAGTGCCCTACAGATAAAAAAAAAAAAAAAAGAAGGGAGGGGGATTAAAGTATGTCTCCGAAATGCCTTTAACTCTCCCGCTATTGGAGAGTAATTAAAGCAGCCTACTCTGTTGTCTGGCTCCACAACACTAAATAATGAAAGATCACAGCTAGGACCTGCAACACCTTACTGAAGGTCTGAAGCCCTGATTAGGAGCACTATGTAAGTTGCCTCTGGTCTCATTTAATATTTAATCCAACATCATTGTTTTGCTGCTTTCAAATGTTTGGCCTGGTTCGGTCGGTGTTTTATGGTTAATTACCTTTAAGCAATTGTAGATGAAATGTTCAGAAGCTTCTGTGATTACAGTCAAGCTGAGAGGACATTTGTTCAACTGAATGTTTAGTATCACAGTTGTCGAAGGTCACAATTTCTTCACAGGCCGATTACAGCCCGAACTGTGTACCGTCTATGAGTGTGACTCATCCGCGTTGCCTGGCTCCTTTTATCTCCCTGTAAAATAATCTGACAAGCCATAAATGCCACAGCTTGCATTTTGAAGCATGTCAGTGGGCTCAACAAAATGAATGTTTGATACAGCAAGGAATAAAATGGATAAGTGATTGACACAAAATGTTCAGACTGTGCAATGTGGTGTCAAGCAACATTGCACCCCCCCCCCCGGTCTGGTATCTGCAGGTTACCTAGGATGACATCAGACCTGGTCTCCCTTTGAGCTGTTAATTTTTAACAGACATTCCTGCAACAAAGTAATTTGAATTAACGATGATATTAAGTTTTTATTTTATATTTTCTTTTATAATTTTTGACAGCATCACCAATGCAGAAAATACTACGAATAAAGGTGAAATTGTATTTTTTTCTTTCCTTATAGGTTAACAGCAGAACCATAAGAGTGTCTAGGCAAATCATGATGCCATTACTTTGATTTAACAGATTTCAGTATTCACATTAGCCCGATTCGTTCTCTCTTCTGAACCCACTGGTAATCTCAAGACTCAAGTTAAAGGGTTAAGAACAACATCCGACACAGACATCTGTTTCCCATCATTGCTTTATAAATATGTATAGCATTAAACACCACATTCGATAACGCATATATTGTTTTACCCCAAAGCAAAAGTATGTTTATGAAAAACAGATTATATTGATAAAGGCAGACTTAAACTAGGGTGTCACAAAAGTGCCCACCAAATACAAGACTATTACGTCCTGCATAGGATGCAAATGCTCCACAAGTTTTTAGGGTGTTTGTTTTGCATTTCCAGAATTCTTTTTTTAACCAGGTGCATGAGGCACGTTTTCATTCCAAGGTGAAAGCATTTAAACAAACTTGTCAAAACGTTTTTCTCCAGCAACCATCTTTATGACGCTTCATGGAGAAACAACAGGGACAGCTGCTCTTTTGTTCATGGTTTCTTTATTACACTTATTAATTAAGATTATGTGTTCACAATGTTCAAATCTGTGGCCTAAACTACCCTTGATAGAGAACATTGACGATCGGTGACGATGAAAAGACTGGCGAAGGCAACAGGTACCTGTAACCTCGAGGTTAGAACTTGTAACAGGGAAGTTTCAGAAAGGACAAATGAGCAATAGGACAGAACAAAGGCAAAGATCCGAACAGGGCCATTAACACAGAGTAGGCTCGGACAAACAACTTGGACTGAGACAATATCTTAATACATATCAGAATTATTCCAAATATGGACAGGAGGTGAGATTCTGGGATGTCGGAGAACACGGGGCACTAGTGCACCACAGTTTTCAGGGATTGTTTCTACCCAAGAAAATATAAAGTGGCTCCAGTGCCATAGAGGAAAGCCCATGCAAGCCATCAAAGGAAAGAAAGATAAGATACAGGCATCAAAGCCCTAAACAGGAAGCACTGAGATAGATGGTATGAGGATTAGGAAGGTTTATAGTGGCTACTTGTATCTGAACAAGGCGTTCCGTCTTGTTTGTCATGGGACTTGAAATTATGTTGAATCATACAGCAGTGACCGGACAGTGGCTGGAAGCCTTGGGTAGAGGGGCAGTGATTGGACCACATCCATATTTGAATGGTTGTAACATAGCATACCTGATGTATTCAAACCTACGTAAGTAACAGGACACGGCGGATCAGCACTTTCTCACCATTGAGGCCTGTAGCCACGTTTGGTTCATTATATGATATGACTCACTGACTTTTGCTTTGAATATTTTTTGAGAATTAAACTCAATCTGTATGTGTGAATTTGCGCATCATCGAAAGAGGAATGTGCCATGTTGTCTCATTTAAGTACAAACAAGGCTTCATTTGGACTTTTTCTCTGGTAATAAAGGGTTTGCATATGGTTATGGAAAGCGGGGAGTGCAGGTGAGATAAAGTTGTAGATTTAACCTTGTCTATTTTTGTCAAGCTCAACAGTTGCTTTCTCATGACGAGTGGATTGGTTTGGAAACAGAGCGTGCTAAAGCAAAGATCACAGCTACAGAAAGAAACAGCTGGGATATAGCTCACTCTGCCCAGACACGTGGATAATGGATCATTTTCATTCCAAGCCCCATGTGTTTGTGCAAGTTAGTGGTTTAATAGCAGGGGTGGAGGATTCAGCAGATGTTAAATTAAGCATGGAGTGAATACATAATGAGCTATTAAGGCAGGAAAACATGTCCCAAAATGGGTAGTATTTTGCACGAAACCCAAATGGTCAAAGACTTTATAAATAAACTTCAACCTTTGTGGTGGGCCCAGCAGAGGAGAGGATATGAGGAGGATTGATTCTTAATAGGTTAATTGTTGTGCCTTTTCAGCTATGAATTTCAGCATTTAGGTCAAACTTTTCCTCGACTCTTGCGACAATCTGCTCCTGGGATACAGGCCAAGGCCACAGCGTAGAGCTTTGGTGGGAAGGAAGAGACCATCTTAGCGACATCTTCTACTCTATAAAGAGCCCAAGAAAGCCCAGTTTATCCCTGTATCCCTGTGATGTGCCCTCTTCCTATACCCTGTGTTTCAGGTTTCTTCCCTTTTTAGCTGCATCCTCCAGGGAGCTTACTTTAAAATGGATGATTGCCTGCGACTGTCGCATTAAAAACATTAATCCAGCTCTTATCAAGCAGGGAGTGATGAATTAGGAGCGTCAGCTCTGGGCTCACCTTTGTTGTCATTTGAACAGAATCAACGCTTTAAATCACAGGGCTGTACCCGGTAATAGGAGGGGGGTTGGCGTGCTAATATTGTGCGTGAAAGAGCAGAGCTGCTTCGAGATGATTTAATAAGTGGCCTTGGGCTAATGAAAATTTGGACAAGGTTTAAAAATATATGATTGATGGATGAAATGGTAGTTTCCCTCTGTTCTCATTGGCCTGTGCTGCTTTACTTTGCTGTGTAATAAAAGCTGGTAGAAGCTGTTTGAGCTGTTATTCACTCATTATCAGACATGGAATGCACTAGTCCTGTTTCACCAATCGACTTGCTGGCCAGTTTTCACTTGGAATGGAATAGTTTTAATCATGGTTGATTTCTTAGAAAAGACATCAGTGCAAGGACAGAGAAATGGATCTACTGAGGTGGGACATTCACTCCCATAGTGCCGAGTTTAAACATAGTCCAACTCCAACAATAGCAGGTCTTTTTCGCTGTTAAAACACAAATAATTGCGCTGATAAAAAATGTTCATATGCTGTTAATTAACCTGACCTAACTTTTTTCTTCTAAATATTGAAACAGGCATTGCTGTGTTTAATAACATTACAAAATAAATGAGCCGTAGCTTTTTTTTAATCTACATATATCCAGACTTTGTTAAATTTAAATAGTTTATATGCAACAATTAAGCCAATGACCTCTCTTGTTCGTGGCATCAGCCATGTTTTTATGCTAAAACTTGCAGAATAAACTTATTTCATGAGAAATGACAATGTAGCACCATTGTTAAAATTATTCTACCATGATCATTTCTATAAATCCCCCACATCAAAGCAGCTATTTGCAGTTAATTAAACCTAGAATAATTGAATGTGACTTCAAAAACTCAGGAGGAGATTCATTGAAATTTGGATGGGACTTAAGAACTCTTTGCTGAAACAATTGAGGCAACCAAGGGTGATTATTCAGTTTCTAAATTATATAATTATTCTGTTGTCTCCGTCGTCTGTAATTACTTGGTTTTCCTCTTTTTAGGTAGCTATGTCATTTCTTTACTACACCCAAAAGGTCTCTAAAGCACTCAGTAAGCTCAATCTATACCCCGCAAGAAGCACGGACACCACGTTTTTGAGTCTCTAGATGCGATAGAGAAATATGTGAAAAGCAGTTATGTTGCAGTGAATATTAATGGCTCTTTGAGTGCTTGCACCCTGGTTAACAGTAGGATTGAGTTGACATGTAGCCAAAGACATAATTTAAATCTCAGGAGGTCACAGGAAACATTAGCAAATTATCTACCCAATGCCTTCCAAGATTTCCAAGCAGATAGTGGAAAAGCCAATCTATCTGGCTGATCGGTATCTTATCAGAATAGGCGGAGAAAAGCTCACAGTAATTTCACTTCATATGATAGAAGATTTCCCTTTGCTTTGAGATTAGGTTTGCCTCAGGGGTCTGTGCTATAATTGTAAGCTTCTAGCAAGGTGAAACAGTGATGGAATTCACAACTATATTTCTCATGAAACACGTGAAATAGTGTCTTAGGTGTGAAAGCGGCAGAAATCACGTTCTCTATTTAATATTAATGAAGGTTTAAAGATGAGAGCATATTATCACCTGATTTTATATAAATTAATGTACCATTCCATTTTTAACTCCATGACCTAATTTTGTAGTTATTTATGTTTTGATTTATGTCTTTTTATTGTTCATAGTGATTAGGTGAAGAATGTAATTTACTGAAGAAATACAGAAAAAACAAAGGTTTATAGTAATAACAGTAATAACTTTTCTTATGGAGCCAAATCCAGAAAAAATCATGAATGAATGAAGCTCAAGGTGTAAAAATACAGTAGATGAAAGGTTTGAGAGCCAGTACAGATTGAAAGACTTTACTAATATGCTCTCTCTTCCGAACAGCAGGGTGCTGAATAAATTCTAGTTGTGTTATCGCCTGCTTTGGAGGTTGAGCAGAAACAGCATCACAGTATTATAATCCATTTGATATAAATTCGTTTTTTTTGGCATCTTCCAGGGAGAGGAGCAGCCTCACATGCATAATTTTCTAGGATGATAAAATGCTGTTTTAGTCCCCTTCTGCGTTTGTGCGCTGAAAGTAAGCTCAGGGTCTAAACTATTGCCTAACGATGTTATTTCTGGTTTAATCTCAGGAGTAAGACGCCCAAGTTTGCAGGATACCAGATCTCTAGGATATGGGGACAACCAATGACTGTTAATGCAGATAGGTGAGACGCTGGAAGAATCATTAATCATACTATTATCTTTAGAGTGGCCAAAATACCACACCAAATTGTCTAAAACTTTATTTAAAACCAATGATAAATGCATTTGCTATTGGTAGATCAATCAACTGTAACTTTAAAGATATGCATATGAACCATCAGTGAACTTGACGCTATCTGCTGCATAACTTTGGACTGTAGATCCATCCTTTTCAAATGGAAGAATGGAGAAGCAAGATGCAGAGAGGCACACACAGACTGGGAATCTTACCATAATCTTCTGACTATCCCGTCTGATTCCATCGGGCCGGATTCTTCCCATTATTTCTTTGCCCTCTGCGGTTTTAGTTAAACCCAGCTGAGCTACCTTCAGAAAACGGTGGTCCATATTGACGTAAACAAGCTTTGACAGCTATGGCTATAAAGTGGAAACAGATCCGAGGCCTCCTGTATGGCCTCTGGAATTCCACAGCTCTCTGGAGCCAAATCAACTGTCCTTTCCACCTATTGATCCAAGACCATTGATTCCTCTGCCGATTTAATTTGCCTTCATGACTCTGATTAGTAATGATTTACAGAGAGCCCTTTGTTCCCATGCAAAACCTTTAATCAGTCCTTTTGATGAATTATCTTTTTTTTTCAATTCCTTTTCATTTACAAACCTTAAAAATTCATAGGCCTTGATCTCCAACCACCAGGGAGGACTGTACTCTGCCCTCTGGTGATCAGTGGGAACTGAAGGAGCTTGTTTTCATCTCACCATAGTAAATCTAGCAGGGTCATCAAGTCAAGGCAAACTTATGAAAAGACAAGTTTATGCAGTTGGTCTGGTACTGCAAAAGTACCAGGCCAACTTAAACATGCTTGTCTAAAAAAACATGCTTGTTGAAATTGATATATTAATATCTATGCACATACATTATTAGAATATTATTAAATATATACATGTTATTGACTGTGAAGCATTAGATTGATATATTATATCTTGAGACTTATGTTAATTACATGGTTTCTCCGAGAAGCTTTATGTCAGTGTTACTTTGCCTGGGTAGAAGTAATCCTTTATTGATCACATACAGCCAGACACAGTACAACATAGTCAAATTATTTCTCTGCATTTGACCCATTCCTGAGGGAGCGGTGGGCAGCCTCTTGGAAATGCCCGGTGAGCTAGATTTTCAGGGTCTTGCTTAAGGACCCTAGGACAAGTAGACCTTGGTGGGACTTGAACTGGCTACCTTCTGAGTAGGGGATGGCCACTCTACCCGCTGTACTACAGCCGCCACTACTCTTCTTTAACACAGTCTGACATATTAATTTACTAGCAAACACAGCAGATGGATGTTGATATACCACATTCAATACATGCGTTCATAAATATTCAATACAAAATGTGCACATCATGCTAATAAATTGAAAATATAAAAATGAAACTGCAAAGTTAAGTTGATTGTTATTAAAGTGTAATTAACACAGAGTTCCCACTGTGCAATATATACGGTCCATCACCACAAACAAAGTGCTACAGTGACATTTCTGGAAAATGCAGGTGCTGATAGTCAAAGTGAGCATGGAAACCACCCTCCTTTACAGGGAACAGACCTGCATACCATGCTCTCCGCTCGGAGTAACCTCCTCCCACCATGATGTGCAGAAAGAGCTCTGAGGTCAGAGTTGCAGTGTGTGGGGGATGTCACGGCAGACAGGTGGAACCTGGCCCTGAGGGGAGAAGTGTTTGTTGAAAGGAGGATTTAGAGACTGTCTCCTGCTGTCAGGAAGTGGAACTTGTATTAGACTCCCTTGCTGCTGCTCTTAGGCTGCACATGGCGCACATAGTGTCGCACATATCGGCTGCTAACAACTTGATTAGTCTCAAACTGTAGCAGAAACCTCTTCTCCTGAATTTGCAGATCTTTTCTGTAATGTGTTGTGTTGTCTCTGTTTTCAGTGCATTTGTGTACCTTGTTGTTTTGTATATACATACATTGTATTTGTTTCATGGCAACCTGTCAGGTAATCCAAGTGTAATTAACAAAATAAATCTCAAAAAAGTATTAAGTAAAATTTCAATTATCAGAATTAAATTTGAGCCTTAATGGTCTTTTTCTTGCATTTCTACCTACTCTCATCACAATCCTCCAGGTAACTGACACGTATATCAGACGGAAATAGTGAAAAAAAAATACCGGATCTTTCCCTTTATCTGGATCAAATAATTAATTCTGTGGGTTGTTCCCTGTCTTATTCTCAATACTCCAAACAAATTTCCGTCTAGTAGTTTTTGTGTCTTTCCTGCCAAAACTCACTTATAAAAAAGACACTATTAAAATTTGACTTAAAACCTTGCTGTTATATTTGTCAACTACTGGATAGAAAAAAGAGAAGGTTTTCATGTTTATTGTGATGATATCTTTTAGTTGGTCAAACAGAGCTGACTTTGTTTAAACTGCCACACAAAAGTCAGATTTACGTAGAGAACTCCAGATGTGAAATAAAGTAAAAGGGGCTTAACTTCTGGTATGTAAATGTTAATGTTCGCCCCAAGTCATTTGCCTGCCAACAGAAGTGACGACTGGGGAGAAATGAGGTGTAACACACGGGCCTACACACACCAGGTTGTGGCAGTTGTGGCTTTGATGATCCTGCAAGCTACTGGGTCCTCAGGTGAAACCTAACTCTGCGTCCTAGTCGTTGACAGTAAATATCTGCTACTGTTGTCTACACCGCTCAAATAGGGGGTTGACTTTCCCTAAATGCCCTTTCACAAATTTCCCCCTTATATGGTATTTGCAGTCTTTTTTGATTTGCAGCATACGAAGCAACAACTGGGTAGATTATTATTCCTTTGTCTGCCGCGTTCAACGCGGCCTGCATGGGACAATGCATGGAGATCTTTGATTATACGAAGGCTGTTGATTATTCCGATATTTCAAATTGGTCTTAAGAAGCACATAGCCTCGGGATTGATTTAAACAATAGGAACCTTGATCAGCTCGAGATATACCGACTTAAAATATTCTAGAGCAAAATATCGGAACAGCTGTGCTAAGCAAACTTGTTAGAGATGAAAGCAGTGTGTGTTTGTGTATACCTAATAATCAAAGACCACCTATGCCTCTTGCTGTGTCAGATCATGTGAGCTGACATTATGATAAACCAATTTGTTTTCAATCAGAAATAACATCTTGTGCTGAGATTCCTCTGTGTTTTCAGAAACGGGCCTTGATTATTTTTCTGCCCTTGTCTTCAAAGTAAGCTTCAATAATTCTGACAAGGCTCCACAGCACACGCTGTCACATTCTCTCCTTCTGTCAAACGATTCGTTTCGTGCCTTGCACTGTTTCGCATAAAAAAAAAGAAATCAAGCAGGGGCCAACGTCTTATTTTCCATCGTTCTGTTTGTGTTGGTATACCTGACATGTGAATGCATGCATTTAAAGTGCACAGTGGATGTGCCCTCGTACACATCGTAAGCTGATGAGGGTTTCTGAGGGCTGGATTGATTTCTGTCGCAAAAGAAAGCAAACCAAGGTTGCACTGAGACAGCAGGTGGAGATTTCTCTTAATGGCCGAGCAGCCCAGCCAGACTCCACTGGGACACCTGGAGTCAGTAAAGCGTTCTTAAGGTCATGAATGTGTATGTTTGCCTTCATGAACACACACAAACAATCAGAAACACGTTACACACATAGATTGTGAAATAGCACCACCACGAAACCCTTCTATATGCTGCCTTTTTTTATTTACACCGAACACACCAACACCACTGCAGTGAGTGATATTAGCATGGTGTCGTTCTGTGAAAGAGGCTTGAATTACTTTATAACACAGCAATGTCGCCGTTTGGAATGTTATTTTACTCAAGATTCGAACAGTGACTTGTGAAGAAACAAAATAACATCACAAAACAATATTTTTTTATGCTTATCTTGTTCGCTTCTCGGTAGAAGGTCATTTATGCTCCTTTAATTTGCAAAAATAGACATGTTCATTTCAATCATTATAACCATCAGCCACAAACTTCCATCTGTACTTCATCTCAACATTGATACATATCCAGGATGGCAATGAAGAGTTAGGAGGAGATGGAAAAAGGGATTGTGATGATGTACCTGGTATATAAAAAGTAGCACAGATGGAGGCAACAGTTAACTCGAAACAGTCTGAGGCTCTCAGAACACTGTACGTGTCTAAAATGTACATTATGGAAGCAGAGTGTATACAAAAAGCTCCAACCCTATCCTTATACGTCTTTAACGTCGAGCTTAAATGGGCTTTATGGAGCTCCTGTACCTCAAAGCATCTCCGTTTTTCTTCTTTGAGTTTGGTGCTAGTAGCTGCTTTTTTTTATTATAAGTTAATAATAATAATAATTCTGGCTGACAATATTCCAATTGAAGATTCTGTGTCATTTCCTAAAAATGAGATGTAAACTAGTATGGTCTGGTCTTTACTGCTGTCTTCACCCACACGTTTAATTCTGATTGCGCTTTTAAACGGACTTTAATCGGAATAGTAGGTTCTATGTTAATACAGCTATTGGACCCGATTATGCCTTTGTAACTTTAATACAGACTGGTGAGATGCTGCAAAGATGCAGTCCTACCTTGATCAGGCAGTATAAAACAGACTACAATACTTTATAAAGGATATGTTTCTTGATTCACATATCTAATAAAATTACTGTTTACTAAAACTCTACTCTGAACAGGAATTCTCCAGATATTGACACTGTATACTACGACCATAAATATCCATCTTTACCTACTGATTATTTTTGTTCTTTAAGCATGTCGGTTCACACTAGGTATTGACATTCTTTGTCAGGTGATCAGAACTCCCATTTCAAGACGACGTACAAAAAAACATGTGCATTAACAGGACTAGTAGACACAGTATTATTTATACAGATTAACACATGTTTTTAAGTATAACTATTATGTAATTCCAAGAGGGGAAAAATAATAAACGACTGGTTTTCTCTATTTCAACAACTCATAAAACTGAATAATTATGGAAGTCGTTGGACTTTTTTCATGGGAAGCAAGGAAGAAGTATAAATTGGTTTCTGTTTTTTGTATTAATAAGGTAAGACATACTTTACTTACTTACTTTTACTTAACCCTTAATGTCCTCACCAAGAAAAAAAAAAACTATGTAAAAATAATTTCTTTGCTTTATAACTTTTCAGCATTTTTCAATTTCATATTCTATCATACTAAATCTACTATAAAATGACAAATTGTTTGGTCAAGCATCTTAAACAGTATAAAAAAAATCAGACTAATGAAATAAAGTTGGTAAAGCATATTTAATAAGACTATTTGACGTGTATTAGACTTCTTGTTTTGTTTTATCAAATTACGCAATTCTGTTTAGTAAGTCCTCACAGGCTCATATGCCAAAATAGGATTTTTATCAGTAGCCATGATGAACGCTTCGCCCTTGGTAGCCCCTTTTACCTGTAGTTTCCCCCCGGGTCTTCATCCCTGGCGCCTTAGTCTTCAGCATATACATGTTGCCGATGTGTCATATTATAAACAGGTTCAGTCAAGTGGCATCCACTTTTCAAGAGAAATAATGACTGAAAATTGGCTCAACCTCACAGTTAAGCAGGATATTAAGGATTTTACACCAATAACATTGAGTAGAAACAATTAAGAACATTTAAGAATTAACAATTAACAATTAACAAGTAACAATAGCATTTGTTAAATTTGTTGTTAATGCTGAAATCAGATGAAGTTAAGTAAGTGAGATCAAAAGTGAGAGGAACCAAGGGGATGAGCTTAGTGAACAATTGTTATGAAACCTGTCGGTCATATCTGGCTGTTGTTTCAGTATTCAACCACACCTTTATCATCTTTTCCTCACTTCTCCTCTTCTTTTTTCCATCGGTTTTCCTCGCCTTTGCCGTAATGGTTGGTCTGGGGTCGTCTCACCTCTAATCCCTCGGGGGGGGGGGGCTCTATTTTTCATTCAGTCCCCCTTTATCTGCTACATCAAAGGATCTCATTACAAGCTTCGACACCTGCTCCACCCTGAGCCAACCTGTTCCTATCATCACATTTAAATAGCATCAAACTGTATGCATAATAGGTCATATCATGCACTCGCTGATCTTCCTTTCCTTTCTTTTCCTTTCCTCTACTTTCTCACTTCCTCTAATTTCAACCACACAAGCCCGACAGACACCCATCTATTAAATTCTCTCTTATTTATAGCTTGTTTGCTTTTATAAGGCAGCTGTGCAGACCAAAGACGCTCATCTCGTGTGATGTGCATATTTCTCATCTGTGATTACGAAGTGCAGCTTTAAAAGAAGGACAGGCTGTTAAATGAAACGACTGGAGTGGAGACTCCTTAGTGAATATAACTCTGGATTCATTTAATTTGCATTCTCTCCATTGACAGGACAAAATGTTTGTCTGAGATGTATTCTGAAAACCCCAAGCAATCTTTCCAGACCCCTTACCTTTTAGTTTAGATTCCCAGATCTGTAAACAGGGCCATAATTAACAGGAGTAGGATCCAGCTTGTTTGCCTCCATCATTTATGCAAGGAACAGAGGGTTGTCTCAAATTCTCTTATTTTCCATGTAGCATTCTCCCCACCAATAGTGCTGGTAAAGAACAGAAGCAGAGCTTTTCTTGTGTATTTTAAATAATCTCTGAGGAGACTGAACGCAGACAGAGGAGAACCTGATCGTGATGGTGGATGGGGATTCTTTGTGAGCTGCATTTATCATCACCAATGTGCAGACAATTGAGTCCTGCAGGAATAATGGTTCTTATGTCTCCTCTATGAGCTCACTCATTTGAGGGATATCACTCATTCCCCACCTACAGGCTGTCAATAAAACTAGTGCACACTCTAATGTGGATGCTCCCACGACTCCACTGACCCAGTGCAGTCCGAAAGTGTGTACTCTTGTTGTGTAGAGTATTTTTGCAGGAGAGGGTGCATGCAAAGTTAATGCACAAAAGCACAACTGGAAGGACAACTTCACAGTCTCTTATTTATCTGACAATTCAGATGGATAGACGGTTGCAGCGTTTTTTGGAGAGTTTCATTTCACGAGATGTCTTGTTTTTCCTGTAGAGGATTTAAATTGTGACTCAGAAGCACTTCACTTTCCTCCCAATGTTCTATCTATCTCTGTCTTCTTTTCATCTCCATTCTTTATTTCTCTCAGAGGCACTGTTTCGTCCTCAAAGCGTCCCTCCATTTGAAAAACTTTTGAGATTTTGTATAAATAAGCACAAGAAAAACAGCAGTTGCAAGAAAACAGAGGATAATCACACTTTCAAGGTGCTTTGAAGAGCAGAGCACTGCAGCAGTAGATTAATGTCCTCATAAAGTGATGGAGCTGATTTTGATAGAAGACTTTATAGATTCTGTTCGTGGACCGCGTCCTCGGGGTGATATTTCTTCCTCTTTTGTTCTACATACTTGGGGTAAAAGAGGACGGGTAGGGTGAATGAAAGAGTGGAAACCAATGCCGGGTTGATCGTAACATTGGCAATAACCAGATCAGCTGCACAGCTGAAAATCAATACCTTTTGTGAGAATGGCATACTGTTTGAATGATTATTACCTCTCGGGAACAATAGAGAGCATATATTGCCTTAATCTTTGTCCTCCTAATGCACACTCTCTCAACCTTGCATAAAGACATAGACAGACTTTTCAGACAGCTGTTACTGATATTGCACCATTCAGAGGGAATTATCCAAGAATTAATGACCCTTTAAAAACAAAGAATTACATCCTACTATGGAAATGGCATAAAGAAGAACACAGCGTTTGCTCATGAGCAGTTAGTGAAATGAAACACCTTGAAGGAGTCACTGAGCTTCAGGACAAATCTTTTTTAGTTTCAGCCCTCATTTAGAACGTTATCAAATGTGAAATGTTTCATAAATTTAACCCGACCGCTCAATGTGTATCTGTGTTTGATGTGTCCTCTACCAGTGATCAAAGATTACACGAGTGATAACTCCCATAGTTTTAGTTTATTTTCGTTAAAACAAAAACACAAGCCATTCCTGAACATTATCAGTACTTTATACGTGAGTTCATATTTGTCTGTGGGGCAAAAAAGAGTCTGAGGTAAAGAAAACCCAACAATGTATCCCTACTGATGAAATTAATTTTGATGTCCCAAACTGCAGTAAAAAGAGGCAGGATGGAGGAGACTTGATCTGGACAACACAAGCTACGGTAAGGAGTCCTCCCCATGGGCCTGGCAGCACAATCCATTTTATGGATTTTCTGTCCTCTCCATAAAATCTGGATGCCATACCCCAATAGATTACGACAAACTTGCCCACCAGAGACCAACCATTCTCTAAATGAACATGACAGGGTACAGTTGATGATCAGACACTGGTAAAATTCTATGACATAGAAGCTTTTCTCCTCTGCCCAAAACAACACTCCTTCACTCTGTAAAACTAACCGAGATCATAGGGAAGGAATGGATGCCTTCTTTCCAACTGTCTTTCCTCTTTTGTCTTCTCCATGGCCGTGGACAACTGGACTTTCATTGCACTGCTGAACAGAATGGAGTCAGTGCTTTACAATAACAACCTCCTGCCAAAAGCACAAAAAACAAGGCAGGAGAAAAGCTCAGTGCTCTATTTTGATGAAAGTAACAAGCACAGCTTGTTGTAAATAGGCTTTCTGAAGCCTGAGGCAGCTTTTCTCCCCAGGGGATGTGCTTTCTGCATCTCTCCAAGGGTTGCTGTCGCCAAAAGGTTCTCTCTGTAAGGGAAAAGGAGGCACATGTAAGAAGTTGCTTCAGCTCTTCTAGCAGGAGGAAATCATCCCTCAGTTGGGCACGCTGGCTACCATTTACTGTTCATTTATAGGAGGAATAAGATATTCGGGTTCCAATACATGACTGTGTATGTGTGGACCTTTATGTGTGTTGCATTGTCAGTATTACACTCCAAGTGCGCTCAGAGACACATTGTTTGCTGTGTGTGTCGAGATATTGAGCTAGTAAAATAAAAGGGATTCTACCCTTTCTGTCTGTGAGCTTGTCCTCATGATCTTTGATAACTGGGCTGTGTACTTATTCAAATGAGTTTTGCTCTGGGCACCCTCTTGCAAATAAGGTGCCATCCCTACTGACATTGTCACACAAATTAGAAACGGATGTTTTGGGCAGAGCGGAGGTGCAGACTATATAGAAATAGTCAGGCCTTGTGTCTTTGACATTTTATTAACTCTCTCATGAACAGATATTTCAAACACAAAACACAGTCTCTGTCACCCTTTTGTATTTTTGAGACTGAGGAGGGACATAAAAGATGATTCTCTCCAACCTGTCTCTCCCATTTAAAGGTTTTTTTTCTTTTTCTTTTAATAAATCTCTTCAAATCGCTCTTTTCAGTTACCTTTTTCTCCAATGCCTATAAGCCCCTCTGATCCTTTCCAATAATAATGGCATTGCCAGCCAAACTCTCTGAAAATGGGTTCAGCGCATACCTAATCCCATTTAATTACTTAGACACACAGGGCTCAGGACACACTCCTCAGGCGGCGACCCCCCTCTGTAAGCATGCCCTGTTTGCACCCCATCCACCTCTGCTTATGAATTATGGATCCCTGGCTGCGAAGCGAGGGGTGATCATTCTGCCTGCTCTGTTATAAGGCTCATGGAGAGCCTCAGCTCAGTGTAAATATGGTGCCTGTCTGGGGTTGAGGTGCCCTATTGTGCATGGTATTAAAAGCTCACCACTCTCCCTCCAACTCCCTCCACTGCTTAAGCACCAGGGGGGCAGGGGTATTCGCACAGGCCTTCAAGCGCTCTGCTCAACTGAAGCCAGGCTCACACTGACCAAAATGATGGCTGACAGTCATCATACCTGAAAGGTGGGGAGAAATGAAAAGGACATTGGAGCTGAAACCTGGAAAAATGAGCTGATTCAGCCTGGTTTTACTGTTGATTTGTCAGCACAAATGCCAGTTTACAGTGTGAGAAAATATAAACACTTTCACTGAGATCAAATGTCAAAGTCCATCCACCTGCAAAGCCTGTAATAATAGTAAGACTTACACAGTCCCTGATTTTTGGATGCCGAGCAGGGGCTGCGCTTTCTAAACAGGAATATTTGTAAACTGTCTGACCACAGCTACTGCTGTTGATCCCAGTAGTTGCCAGAACGTTGGTAGTTGACTATAGTGGAGGGCTCTGGATAAATCATGTTGTCCACTCCTTACTCCTGTACTCAGCTGAAAGTATCAGACCTCTCCTTCAACTGCACACACTTCTGGCCTTGATACACGATTCTCTTGTGTCATTGCTCGGTACGAAACATAATAAGATATTTATTTAGAAGAAGTATCCAGAAGAGCTTTTCACCCTCATTGTTTGTATATGAAGTATATGAAATATTGCACAAGATGGCCACCTAAGGATTCTATAGTTGGAAATGTCACAGTTCTCTCCTTCCCTTAGGAAGTAAAAAGAAAGATGATCTCTGTGTCAGCTCTGAGATGGTTCGATGCTGTCTGTCAGGGCCCTGAGCACATTTCCTGAGCTTGATACAGACAGAGCTTGTCTCACTGCCCTCAGCAGCAGACAGACGTCTCATCTTTATCTCTCCAGATTTCTACCTAATCTGTTTCTCTCCCTTTGGCCTCTCTTCATGAATCTGTCATAAATCATTTTTGGATTCCAGCCCCGTTCACACAGACGGTTTCATAAAGGGAGAGGTATTGGCATCAGATATCCAGACTAAATAGCGATCAAATTACATTGGATATGAAATGTTGTATTTTGGAATCCATTATGCTACTCAATAAGAATCTTCTCACTGTAATATGTCAGCTCGGGCCCTGAAGGGACAAAAGCACAGATGGCACTGTATACGTGCAATATGCATATGACTGAGCAGTCTAATAACTATGGCTGACAGCTGAGTGAACAAGTGCCTGACTGCATACAACTTATGAAATAGGCAACCTTGCCTTGATAGGAGTCTGACCCCTTATGTGCATTAAAATTTTTGTGATTAATATAATTTTGAATATTGTACAGAGAACCTCAAAAACAATTGGGGGACTGAGAATTGGTTAACGATTGCATTCAAGCTGCCCACACCTGATGCTGTTAGAGAAAGATGAGAGCTCATGTTATGCTTAGCCCTCTTCAAGGGTTACCTTGATTATGCCGATAAGTACAATGTTTTTCCATTCATTTTAATTTCACAAGAAAACAACAAATGACACTGAATAACAAACAGAAATCACGATTGCATTACATGGACTGGATCTATCTTCTTCCATTTGTTAAAACCACTGCCTTCTTTTTTAAAGGGCCCTTCATTTTGACAAGCATCACTGAAAATTCCTGTCACCATGGTTACGACATACTCATTACATTTAATCCACTAATTACTAACTAACTCCACAATTGGCTATAATTGCTTCTGGGACACAATTAACCCCTTGGTTGGTATGCAGAGCAAGACTACTTGTGCAAGCGACGGACAAAGGCCAGAAATGAAAGATGGTGAGTTAAAACTCTGTCCATGAAATCCAGCAACCTGAATAGAGGCAATCCAGCAATAAATAAAAATCTGAGTTAATTCTTGTATCTCTAAGTGTAATATTAATTAATGCAGATGGTTGCCATGGTGATTGATCACCATATTCACTGTCAGCAGTATTTAGTCAAATGGGCACTAATGTTTGGTTGTTAATGGAGCTGTAAACAATATACGACTGGAAGTCTTTTATTAACACCTCAGCAGCTCAGATTGCACCTGGGCAATTCAGCAGCTCACTCTACAACCAGCATTAAATAAAATGGAGGAAGTATCTTTGTTCTGATACATTGCAATTGTTCTGGCTCTTGTGGTTAGTACGGTTAGTGACCTAGTATGGCTGTATTGTAATAGATCCAACAATACTGGAGTGAATACAGACTGGAGGTATCCCTGCTGACAACAACAGATGCCATTGGTTGAATTGGTTGAAGTATGTATGTATGTATGTATGTATGTATGTATGTATGTATGTATGTCTGTCTGTCTGTCTGTCTGTCTGTCTGTCTGTCTGTCTGTCTGTCTGTCTGTCTGTCTGTCTGTCTGTCTGTCTGTCTGTCTGTCTGTCTGTCTGTCTGTCTGTCTGTCTGTCTGTCTGTCTGTCTGTATCCATCTGCTACATGCAATGACTTGAAAATAACAAGCAACATCATAAAGGGCATCAGGGTGCACCCAGCGTACATGTCTGCCAGGACAAACAAATGATTGTTTCATAAGATCAGTAATCTTTTTATTTATTGTGGTAAGGTCTTTGATCAGTGTCATCCCTAAAATGAGTCGCACACATGACTCTGTGATGATGAAAACTTGGAGGGTAACCAATGAGAAAACTGTTTGTAGGTTAGTGTGTGTGTTCCATGGCTAGCGTTAGAGTATGTTTTAGTGTGTGTGTATGAATCAGGGCACTGAACAAACCCAAACCTCTTTGAAGAGTGAAAGGCTCAAAGGATGGAGAGGCAATCCGAGAACTTCACAGGCACAGAGGGGAAATTGCCTTGAACCTTAAGGTGTATGAAAGTGCAATTTGTATCCCATCTGTTCTGCTTCCCTTCCATTAGGAGGAAGGGTGCTCTAAGGCCACCGAGGAGAAAATGCCCCTCTGAGGGTCTCTGGATACACGGAGGCTCTCATAGATTTAATTTGCTGGACCAGCCATTCCCTTCCTTCCTGTACCATTAGATCTATGAATGTCATTTCATTGTTCCTCTTTGTACTTTTTCTTTATAAAATGAAAGAACAATTTCTTGTGGATTCGTAATAACTTTCGAAGTAGTAATTGAATGCATACCTCAGTGTGATTTCATCAGTGATATTTCCATGCTATGCTGAAGATCTTTTGCAGAAGAGATGGAAACAACAATGAGACAAGACCTTCTGCTCTATTGAGAGATGACCTTTCACCTACACCAAATCCTCTCTGTAATGCCACTGGTTTCAATAACTTCTTGCCCTTTTTCAGGGGGATTTGCATGACGGAAGCCAGAAGAGTAGTTGGTTGCCTGTATTATGGATTGCCTCCACTTGCATTAGCAAAAGTTTTAGATTGAGGACTTGGATGAGAATAGATGGAGAAATAATTGTCAGTGAAGGTATTAGAGTACATTACAGACACCAGAGAGACCCGTGATTATCAATTTACATTTTCAGTAAAGCTCTAAAGGAAAGAATTTTTGAAGTATCCACGCTGAATTAAGTCAACTCTTGACCATGGCAGTGAATTGGGATCAGAACGTAATATTTACATTGGAATAAATGTATGAGCTACTATGATTGAGGATTTTCCTATGTTGGCTACCTACATTATTGTATTGGAACCCTTTGTAGTTTGAGATCTTCTCGACAGGAAGCCTGACTCTATACTCAGCTTCTATATGCCAGATTAAATGTCCAACATGCAGATGTTTCAATTTGTTTGTTCTTTTTTTTCAGCACAACAGGACTCCATGACCTGGCAATTATTTATTTTTTTCTTCGACATAGTATATAAAGATACTGAACCAAAACATAATCTTTGGTAAGGATTGGATCACATCGGCATAACCTTGGGCTCCAAAGGAGTGATCACTGTTCACTTATTCTCTGCAGATTTCAGAGTTTCCTCGGGGCAACAATAGCCTATGTTTTTACTCTCCTCATTATGGGCTGCTCTTGCCACAGCTCTGACATAGTGACACAGTCCTATACTGGAATAAAATGTACTCTTTGTCCCAGCCTTGATGTTTGATAATCAAGAAAAGAACAAAGGTATAGAAGACTGGCATGGGGAAACCTAACTTTCTTTAATCTCTTCAAGTATTTTCATCCTTCCTTATGATTGAGTGCTGCTTGTGAGCGTATCTACATCAGATGACTGCGTGGGTGAGTTGTTATGATTTGAATACATCATAGAATCTTTGTTACGATATTTAGATATCGCTGTAACCTTAGCCCTTGAGAAGAGTTCATCATGGACTGTTTCACCCCTGTATGCCAACAATCTCCAACCGACAGGTTGGCACTGGTGAAAAAAGACCCACTGGATGGTGTTACATCACGATACATTCTTATGACAGACAAGATTGTACACCTGCTAAACTTCACTCAGCCCCTTTATAATACAACTTAATGCTCTAAGATTGTTGATGGCTTTGATCTCCATTTGTACTTATAAGTCAGTGCTGCCTGTGTAGGACTAATGCATAGTTCAGGCTACATGATTAAAGGCCGATTTTAACACGATCTGGTTGCTGCCGACACATCCCTGCCTTCGACGATTGGGTTCGGGATGCCCCACGGCTCAGTCTGCAAAGTAGCATTTTTTCACATCGGTCCAAACCTGTTCAAAGGTTGCTATACACACTATATCAGTGGCGGGCAAACAGTGCCAACGAGGCATTCTCTGCTTGCCCAGACATTGTCAGAAAAAAACCAAAACAATCATAATTTAAAAAACATTTTAATTGAGATTACATGTATTTAAATAATGAAATTTAAATACATGTAATATCAATTAAAAACACACCAAAGGTTAAGCCTTACGTTTTCTTCAATGCAAACACTTGACATGACAGGATCAAGCTTGTACTTGGACCATCAAAAAACAGACAGCATGCTGTCAGAGAACTGCTAGGCTTACATTAAGTTGTATGCAAAGTCTACCATCAATAATTTAAAAAAAATTCTGATGGTGCCAAGCATTTGGCAAAACCAACTGTGCTTTTTATTATATAATTTATTTAGATATTTTTTTTTTCATGTTCTATTTAAAGCAAGTTTTAAAAAACAACAACTATTAATTTAGCTTTTTTTTTTCTATCCATTCCCTAGAAAACTTTTCGTTTTTGAGTCAGCAAGGCTTGGTGCCTTTGAGGAAATACATTTAAAAAGGGTAAGGTCGTGAGTGCAGACACATCAACCCCTCCCTGTTGACACAGCAAATCCTAATGGCACCTTCACTGAAACACTTGTCTCGACAAATTGATTTCTATGTGTGAAACAGAGAGTTGTCCCTGGAGACAACTGCTCCTAAAACCCTCTTCACATGTGCATGCTGCTAATTTAGAGGAAAGGACAGAAAATGAATGCAATCGAAATGGGGCTGCACAAGGACAAAGTATTAACAGTTGACTGGGTGAGTGCGTATGTGCGGGCGATTAGAACCACCGTTTCTATAGAAGAGGGTGCACAAAGTCCCTTTTGCCAACTGCTAAAACAAATGGCATCTAAATGGAATAATTCAGTCTGGGAGAGAAAGACGTGGGATTTGCACACAAAGACTGACTGACAGATAAAGTGAGAGGAGAGGCAGCCAACCTTTAACAGAGCCGGAGAGAAAAGACAGTAAATGGCAAGTTAGATTAATAGATTGGCAAGGTCTCACAAAAGATGGGATAATAATTCACCGAGCAAAAGAATGGATGCTTTTTGAAGGCAGAGTTGAGTGAAGAGGAATTATAAAGATGGAAATGTGAATATTTAATAATGCAGTCAAGATACTCTCTTGAAAAAAGAAAAGGGTTAAGAGTCAAAAGGTTAGAAGCAGTTGTGAAGAAAGATAGAAATGAGTCCTGAGTCAGTTGGACACGGAAGAAACAAAATCTGCGAAGGAAGTGAAGCATAGTGGAGACAAAACACTTGCAGAAAGAGAAGTGTGCTGTGATGGATGGAGGTCAAGCTGTTATTACAATCCACGTACAGCCTTCACCATCTTGAGTTTTCACCTCTGTCTGTTCATTTTTGACTACTTCAGACATGGATTTGCAAACAGAAATGTAAATGAACACCTGGATTTCTGATGGAGGCTTTGGTTCCAGCAGCATACGGAGTAGTTTTAGTCAAACATGTATAAATCACTCTGGAAGTCATTTATGTCACTGTGACTTGGGAAATGAACTGCTTAATTTTTACAGAGCAATCGACCCTGACTAATTGCATGCAGCTTTTTTCGGCTCGTCGCTTTTCCCATGTGAAGTAACTGCATGTTTATACCCTATTCTGTTCACATTGGTTGAGCTTTGTGCACAGATGTCCCGCTGGGGCTGTTAACCAGCTTCCAGCAAAGACTTGTAACCCGCTCTCTCATTCATGGTTATGTCCAGACCAAACTGTGATTCTTTGTGTATGTAAATCACCCTCTGTGAATCTTTAACCTTAAAGAAAAAATCACATGGATCCTATAACTACTTTAATGTTGAAACGATGAACCAACAGATCATTTGAATCAGAGTCTGCTGTTGCTGTCAGCTGAATGGAGCTATTTTAGAATTGTTCAGCTCAAAGTCTTAATTCTCTGTCTGGGAACCTGACTGGTTTGTTTATTTACAAATATATCAGCCAGTATTCTTCACAAAATACAAATTGAGACTCAGAACAGGACTTATTGTTTTAAGCAGCCATTATGATTGTGACAATATTTGACTGAAAGTAATTGCTAAAACACAAGAAACCAAGGAGGGGGTGTATGACAGTGTCAGAGCTAACTCTTCAGACAAATGTAAAGTGCGTTAAAAATAAAAATGTATTATTAGTCGTAGAAACTAGAGCCTATCCCGGCTGACATTTGGACAGTGGCTAGTGAAATTGGTATTTGTTTACAAATCTCTCCTTGGATTGTCTCCTGTTTACCTTTGTACTTTCATCTGTAAAAACCAAAAGCAATATGGTATACGTTCTCCAAACGTTCTCAAAACGTTCTCAAAATGACGGTCCCGAGAGTCAGAACCGAGCTAGGAAAAAAAGCTTTCATTTTCACTGCTCACTCTTCCTGGAATACTCTACAGAAGGAACTGAACCTGCCAGAGCTTGTTGCTGTGGGGGAGTTTAAATCTATCTTGAAGGATTGTGAAAATATTGCTTGTTTCTGAATTCACACTGCAATAATTTTGATGGATTCTTTGTATCGGCTAATTTTAGGGGACATGGTGTCTATTTAATGGTTGTCCCAGCTTCTTTGCTGCTCTCTTGGCAAGGTCACTATTGGAATAGAGATTTTAAATTTAATGAGGATTTTACCTGGTAAAATAAAGGATATCATCAAAAAATTTAATAATATACAACTTCTCGGACAAGTTATTCAGGAATGAAGTATATGTATTGTAGATTTAAATGTTAATACCGTCCTCTTGTCATATGCAATACAATGTCTTATAAACTCCTGTAGGACCAGCGCTCCTGTTCCTGTTTCTTCTCTTCTACTTATATTTCCGAAAAGAAGGGGGATACCATGGAATCGCCATCACCCCCCCGAAGATCCTTCTTGTTAGCGCGATAACTCCAAAACTTCATTCACACATGCCTTTGCAAGGAGTAACTGGAGTGATTTGGGGAAATGTTGGTTGTATATTTCAAGTTTTTTGGCCATAGTTTCTCAAATTATTTAGTCCGGATTTGATCCATATCAATTGACTGGTGTAGATCTAACTATTTATATCATATTTTACCCACTAGGGAGAGCTTCTTTATGAAAACACTGTTAATCAGACATAACTACACATTTAATTTGAGGACTTCGTACAAATCTTTTTCTTCTTTATACCTCTTCTGTCGAGGAACACTGAGTAGGACTAGTTGGAAATATAAGAATGATTGAATGTTGATTGTTTGTGATAATCACGGTGATTGCCATCAGTGTCAGTATTTTCATGGCCTTGTAGTTTAAACTCCTCAATAAACGACATGAATGTCTTTGTAATATTGTGAGCTTCACGGTGCCGCCGCATCAACGATGATTTGTCTGCAATTTAGGTAGTTGGACCAAGAATCCAATGACACAGTTTAGGCATGGCGATTGGTTCCAGGAGACAGCGGTGGAGTTGCCTCTAATGTGATTAGCTGTCTGTTTCATATCAAACACAAGCCAATAATGAAGCAGGGACAAAGTATCCCATTGTCTTTAGCATCCGTACAGATACCCTCACTCCTGTGTCTCTTTACTCTGACAGCTTTTGTTCTGCCTTTCATTTCCAGCCCTTGTCCTTTTAAAAGACAGACAGTCAGACAGTAGAGATGCTGTGTTTGTTTGTGTGTGTGTGTGTGTGTGTATGTGTGTGATTTGCGGCTACAGTGTGGGTGAATGGAAGGCACACTCAAATCCAAGTGGCTCTGGGGAGCTGTCAGAACTGATAGTGCTCTATCACTTGCAAACGGAGGTGCAAAATTGGGCAAAGCTGAGCACTGCCGAACCAGAATATGATGGTCCCTCTGTCCACTAGAGCCTGACTGACTGAGATTGAGAGACATGGAAAAATGTTCGACCACTGCCTCAAAGCCTGAATTGAACAACCCCTGGCAATTCAAAATGCAAGCAATTCGGAATGCAGTGACCGGCAACAGGGTTGACAAGTGCCCTGCTTTTGGAATGTTATATCCATAATGTAAATGCATGACTACAAGTTTGATTTGTGTTTTGAAGAAATTTTTTATTCTTTACAGTGGACTAATTATAAGTATTTATAACGTTAAAGCAATAGCTCCAACAGAAATATGCTTATTCACATTATTGTGGAGAGTTACATTAAAAAATGATGAACATTCTCAAGTCTCTAGTATACTAGATTGCCATCTGACTTCATCAGGGGTGCTGCAAAAAAATAGTCGGATGTTGCTGACATTATAGAATAAATTATTACATATTATCAAAATCCAAAATTAAACTAATTACCCCCCTCATGCATCATCAGAATTTGCCAACATCAATGTATGACTCAGAATGGTCAGCCCAAATGTGATTAACTTATTACTACCTGCTACAATCTCCTTTTACGTGCAATGCATTATGAGTGTTACACAAGGCACACAGCCAAAAATTCTCTATTTGTTTTTCTTTTTAAATTTCTTCAGAATCAGCTCCCTGAATCTGAGACGTCAACTTCATCGCTGGGTGGCAGTTCCCACCGAGGTTTTCGAGCTGAGGTACAAGCGATATCTGAGGGCTATAAACAAGGATCTCCTGCCAGTTTTGTGCTTCCTCCAAAGTACAGTCTGCCCTAGAGCCAGAAGGTGGGTGGCTTAGCTTGGCATAAAAAAAATAATGCAAGTGTCTAGCCAGGCTTTACCGACAGATAATACATCACATTACGAGCACTTTTACCGGTTTATTAAAAAGCTGGCATTCGGTAAAAAACAGAAACAGTTTTCCATGATAGTAAAAATGCTGCATGGAAGAAATAAGTGTATGATAAGCACATATCATTTTATTTCTTAGCCATAAGATCACATCATTGTTGTTCGCTCTGCTCTCAAAAGGAAAAAAGCAACATCTGTGCACATGCCTACAATGCAATTTGGACAATGTGGATAGGCCTGTAGAAGTGAGGGGTTCTTCTTGAACATTGTCTTATGCCACTCACTCCAAACACAGGTCATGCCAGACCTGAATGAATTTGGAGTGCTTTATAGACACCCTGTTCAATGTGGGACTGGTGCACCTTAATTCTGCCCTGCCATTCTGGGTAAAGCTAAGAAGATGTAGGGGGTGAGGACAGTAACAGCATTACGCTGAACATCTCCTTGGAGACACACCCTCTGAACAGATGTTGAAATCAACCACCATGTAATCTGAAAGGTCAATTACGGTATTATTATTTGAGTTGTTTCCTTGCGTACAAAACTCTTCTCGAAGTTTAAGTCAAATATCACTCTGTTACATATGTCCCACCTCTTTTACTCTGTGTTTAAATTCACTCACTGCTGCGGCATTGTGCCATTGTCTTTCAGGGTAAACCCACAACACCGTTTGAAGGCACTCTTGCACATCCTAGGAATGAAACATTAATAAACTTCATGACGACAATAGATAAACTTAATAACGGAGGACCCTAACATGTACCCAACAGCTACAGTAAACAAGGGGTATTATACTTGCTCAAGAAAACTCTTAAACACCATTGCGCATACTGACTTCAGATGTCACAATGGTAACGTGAACACAACGGTCAGAACGTCACATACGGACACTTATAACGTGTGCATCACTTTAAAGTGTCCTTCTTGAAATCTTCCCTTGTCATGGGGCTTTTGTAGATCATTTTTATTAATGTGTTGTGTTGTAGCTTTTGCAGCGCTCCTGATTTGTCAAATTGATGAAGATGTTTTCTTTATGTGCGTGTGCTTACACTATTTGTATATGTTTACTTAAGTTGCAGTATGTTTGCCCCTGTCGGACCACTGTACTGAACACCCGGGACAATAAGCCAGTTCATCATAGGGCCAACTGTCATACCTTTAAGCAATTTATTGTCACCTGTAACCTCCATTGCCTGTTTTGTGCGGTGTGGTAAGAAACTGGAGTACTCGGAGGGAACCCGTGCAAAATACGTGAGGAACATGCAAATTCAACTCAGAAAGTGTCAGGTTCACAGGTGGATTTGATACCTGAGCCTTCTTGCTATGGGGCAACAGTTCTACTCACTTTGAGACTGAGCTGCCCTGATTACATTGCTATGGCATTAATACATTAAAAAATCCTTTTGTTGGCATATTCACAACAGTATTTCTGCTGCAACATTATACCTGGTTTGCATCTCATCACATGTCAGACAGGATTCTGCTCTCCATTCCATTCACAAACCCACCTATGCGCTTCTTTTTTGGTAAGGATATATTTTGTTTATTCAAACCACACAAAATCACAAAATATAACCAAGTAGATTAACTGGAAAGAGACTTGCATAAAAGTCACTGTTAAAAGACAAGCAATAACAGTTTTCAATTTGTTTGTTTTTATTATTAATTAAACAGACAAGATACAGTCTATTGATTTTGTATACATCAGAGGCACATTTTCTTACCTTTGGACAAAGGCCTGTTAGCTGTTTCCAGTTTTCCAGGCTTATGCTATGCTCCATTCTTATTGAAAGGACAAGCACGAGATTGATATAAATATTGCCATCTAACACTAGATTCTCTGTCTCACAATAAATCATTTAGTATATTTTATTCCAGCTCTTGGCAGCACTTCCAGACATGGTTCGCACTATACTGTGTGATAGTACCTTCCTTAGATGCAACAACCCAGGTCAACCAATTCAATATCTCTGAATTAAGCCAGTTTTCTACCATGTCATAATTGAAACCCAGTTTAGATAAACATGTTGCATTAAATTGGGCATAAAATAAAGGACTTTAATCGACATCAATTGAAATCAAAGTAAGAATTTCACAAGTTTAAGGGATCCAGCAGATATCAACACAATTCTTCACTACTAAGAGCAGTAATGTAAAATCAGGAGCATAAGAAGAAATCTGTAGCATGAATTCTGCTGTCTTTAATTTCTATTCATATTGCCACAAACATATGTATACATAAATGTTGTTTTGGTTTCCAATTAAACTCACGGCGTACATGCTGTGTACGGCGTGGGTTTTATCGGAAACTAAAACAACATGCATTCAGTGGCCTCTTACCTGTCAGAGACACCAGTGCTGACTGGACTTGGCCTGAGTGGAGAGAGGGGAGATGCAACAGTTGAGCTCTCAAACAGGCAGAATAGCTGTGTTCTTGGCAGACCTGTCTTAATCAGCTGTTGGTAGGAGGTGAAGGGACACCATAAATACATTGAGTGTCAACATACTGTGAGTGTCTTCCTTAAAACACAGCAGCAATTAAGTCGTTATTATTGCAGTTAAGGGTTACATTCATTAATAAAATTATGTGGGTGTGTGATTTTCTTTTTCTTTAAATAAGGATTATAGCTAACTAATAAACTTTAAAAAAAAAAAAAAATAAGAGCAGGGTCCCCTTCACACCTTCAATGTGTTCTGAGCGCAAGGATAATGATCTTCGACCAATCTTCAGCCTGGCACGGCCATAGTTACATAAATAACTTCTGATCTAAAATTCAAAGAACCATAACTAAGGAGTCACATGGAAAAGACAAATCTTAAGAAAAGCTTTCAGAAACTTTTATTGTCACACACAATCATAAAGTTTGGGTGTAATTTATTATCTGCCTTTGATTTATCCCTGAGGAGCAGGGGCAGCCCTGGACAGTCCTTGGGGAGTGAGTTGGAGCTCAGTGTTTTTGCTCATGGATATTTTGATATGTTGACAGCTGGGAGCTGGAATCATCCCGCCAAACATCTGATAAGTGGATGACTGCTGTACTTGATGAGCCACAGTCAACCGAACAGTTTCCTGAACAGACATCAGAACAATTGAGCTTGCTGTGACATTGGACAGCTTAAATCAACTGTGAAACAATTTGCAAAAAAATATGATTTAAATAATAAAGTTGCTGCAAAAACATCTGCCACAGGAACTCCCCTCAGTGCAGCCCATGAAGTGGTTATATTTTTGGTTGAATGGGTTTGAATCCCAAGAGGAACTGAAAACCCTGTAAGCGATAGACTCATATGAGATGTTAGTGAGTGACTTGAATCGGAGAGGCAAATTCTTGCTTGATGTCTGCAAGGTACCGCCAGGTCGCAAGCGACAGGCTTCCTTCAGAAAACTGACACACTTAAGGATGCCGACCCAATGTTGAGCTATCTGTTCGCCCTTGATCGCTGGAATGGCTGAAATGTAAACCCCTGACCGCACTGGTTGCCTTTCCTTGGTCTAATTAAGACTATGAAAATCTAAGGTCAAATGCACAGAACAGGTCTCTGGGACAGCGTTCATGTTCGAGCACCAAACTGAAAACTTCTCCAATTTAGGGAGTAATTAGCCTGAGTAGAAGTAGAAGGGGCTATAGCCTTGCTAAACCTCTCAAAGAAAGTCTTGTCATAATTGTTGAGGCATGGACTCTGCAAAGGTCAGTCCAACAGGCATATGCTCCACAGATGTGCCCTCGAACAAATCATGGTTGGTCAGCAAGTAGACATTAAGAATCCAAATGCAATCAGTGATTAGTAGGCCTATGCAAAATCAGTTGATCATTTATGAAAATGGTTGACTGTTAAACATTATTTAACTTAATTGATCTGAGACTATAAACGGAATATTCAATGTCGACCATAAGCTTTGCAGTGATCACTGTGTTTTTCGTGCCAATTAAGACCTCAAAGACATAGGATGTATTTTCCTTTATAACTTAAATTAATCTGACATCATTTACTGTAATTCCATCGGTGGCTGTACTTTTTTTTTCCACTAGGTGATAACTTTGTGTAATTCTGTCCAGTGTGGGATCTCTTACTTTAATTCTGTTTTACTCTAATTCTCTATAGTTTATCATTACTACTATTACTCATTGCTATATATATATTCTAATGAGTGTATATATGAACACTCACAGTTATTCTCAACGGTATATTGTTATTTATTGGGATGATCTGTTTTCTACAGTATATTAACTCTTATTGAATGCCAACATAATATAATTTTTAAAGCAGCCTACATTATCGGTTAATTTTTATGCAATGTATCATCTGTCCCTGTAATATTCTTCAGTAAACAGTTGTTAACCATGAGCTTTGATAGTATATTACTGTTTATTGAGTTTTTTTTAACGTTATATTTTACTGCAGTTCTCTACAGTTTATTACTGATTTGAGTGGTTTTCTACAGTATGTGATCATTTTGTTTTCTGTGATATTTTACACTGGATACTTTACTCTTTCATGAGTGTATTTTTGATCAAATGCACGTCTGTCTACACTGAAGTTATATACACTTTCTGTACATGAGGATATTAAAAAACTGTGGATTCTACAGTTATTTTTACAGTGTACATTTCAGGAGTAAGGAGACTTTCATAAATTATGACACATATTTGATTGTCTCATTAACTTTGCAGGATTGCGTCAGCAACCCTTCCAGCTTATATGACTCACAGGAAACCTTGCAAAACACCTATTTTTTGCAAAATGTCATTACAACATTGGGGAAGTGCAGAGTTTGCTTTGACAGTGGACCTTAGAATTCTACTTCTTGGCTGTGTCCGGTGCAGATAGACCCCAGGACACACAAAGGCAGTATTCAAGCGATCACACATCATGGACTCTCATAATAAGCTGACGCCGGGAAGTGGGTGATGCAGCACTCAGCTTATGCCAGTGCTGATAAGAGCCTGAAAGTATTACCTCGGTCTGGCAGCCCGCTCCAAGAAATCCATCCTGAGCCAGGTCATCAATTCTACCCTATCTGATTGCTCACCAATCCCTGGCAGCTCCATGTCGCTGTCCAGGCTTCTGCCTTTGAAATTCTCTCTATGACTTGCAATTTCATGCTAGTTCTTTCACAGACTGATAAATGCATAGAGTCTTTTGTGAGGTACTACAGTTGCATGACAAAAAAATAAAATAGTGAAGAGTGTGCCTTCAGGAGCAATTGAGTGTCTTATTTAGGCAATCTCTTATATGTATTTGCTGCCATCACATCCCCACCTCATTGCTGCAGTGGACCTATATAGAGTTTACACTAAAGCCTGTGGAGTTCAATCATATCACCGACACAGCGTGACGGCACGGTCAATGAAATAGATGAACAATTGATTGAAAAATATTCAGCCAGACCTGTGTTGTGCTCCAGTGAGGCAGGCAGGCAAATAAGCCATTTGATTAGCTGATAAGCAGATGACTCAACAAACATTCAAGGCATGTTTATTGAGGTTTGATTAGAGCGCAGCCAATATGCAGAAGAATGGACACAAATACATTGTGAAAACACTCAGCTGTTGCAATCCCCAAGGCAGCATGAAGCCACATAAAAACAATGAATTATTTATAGGGACTCTAGTGAAATATCACATTGGATAATTTTCTGTTGGCTATATTAAATGCAGTTTTCCAAATATGAAACCACATGTGTGTGGTTTTCCCAGAATTCATTCCCAAAGACAGGATCTAGAGCATGGAGATTGGATATGAAATCAGATTATATTTTCTCTGTCAGAATAAGACTACAGCCAGTGTTATTCACATGCTAATTGTGCTTCCCTCTTTCTTCATAAATCGATCAAAGGGTATTTGCTTTGTAGCTGTCTTCTGTATAAGATCTGGTTTAAAATGAAAGACCTCACTACAAAGGCTTTAAGCCTCTCATCTTATACCAATACCAACATATCCAGGTTCAGCTTTAGAGTTAACATTAGTGTCTGTCTCTGAGGTGGAGGCCTCATGCTATTACAAATTGTTTTCGAAATGAACTCAGTTCAATTTAGCAAAGTCTTCACAAACAGCAAAGTAACAGAAAAAAATCGAATGCCGCAGAGGCATGGAAAAAAGAGATAGCATTGATTTATCTGCCATTGATTTGTGAGGATTGCCGCATTGTGCCCTCTGGGTTGAAATGTGTGCTATCTGCCAACTGATGGGATGAATCTGAAAAGGTGTCAAGTGGTTAGAGGACACAAAGTTGGCAGATGAGATCAGGGGCACCCAGAGGTGGCAAGGAAGAGAGAGAAGACTGTAGAGGAAGCAATGGCATGACGTATTTAACAGAAGAGGCCATCAGACGAAAGGCTTGATAAGAGGGTATTATGTGAAGATGACATCACCACTAGGCCAAGGTCAAGTCTCAACAATGAAGCATTAAATGCCTTCCACAGAGGGGAGATGAGATCAGCATGAAAACTGAGTGAAAGAGTAAATCTATTGAAAGTAAGCAACGCTATTTAAACCAAGACACCAGTTAAAATGGGACTTCTGCTGTACCTACATCTTAACTGAATATGGCTGACCCCTGTTTCAGCCGTATAAGCACTACAGCGGGCCAACTTCAGCTAGTTGAGTGAGAAGTCCATGGCTGTTGGCCGCAATAATACTGTATGAGTAAGCATATATCCTGCTGTAGTAAGTGCTTGACGAGAGACACATCTTTTACAAAATCGAAAGTCTCAGCAATTGGTATAGACATTACACTTATAGCAAGCTTTTGTTGAGGGGATGGATGGCCAGGACAGAGATCAGATGCCAGAAAAGTTACCCAAGAGCCAGACAAATATTTGTTTCCCCTGAACTTTTGTGTTTTTACAACATTGATCTGTCACAACTATCATCATCCTCTTAGGCTTCTGACAATCACATTCCCGCAAAGAATCATAGAGAGAATTTTGCTTGTGTAGAAACCTTCAGAAACGCATGCAAACATAACTGACTATGATGTCATATTAATATGTTATAAATTCAAAGGATTATGAACTTATTTCAACGTCTATTACCACCGTGAAGAGGAAGAGAATGTACTTAGTGTGAATGAACATTATTGAAAGTAGACAGAAAAAGCATCATTCCCCTTTTTTCGTTTCCTGTCTTTTTTACCTCCTTAGATGTCTTAGATGTGTCGTCTTGATCCGTCAGTTGTGCCTGATATCCATGGATACAAGGGATAATCTTTTCTAGGTGTTGATGTCCAGTTACTGTGGGCTGAAAGTAACCCTGATGTTGAGAAAACAGGCTGATACAAAACAACAACAATCCACAAAGGTAAAGAGGATGTTTTGAACATATAAGGAGAAGCGAGTTCAGATATTTGTGTACCACAAAACTCTAGTCAAGAACAGTGCAGAGTATTACTTCTTCATTACTTCTCACCTCCGGTTAAAGGTGCGAAATATGAGGTGGATTTGACAGTATGTCATCCTTATGTTTATTTACAACAGTGTGTTAATGAATATTTATGGTTTAAGTTCTTTATATCCTTGTTAATTTCATGAAAGATGCAGTTTAAATGGTGACGACTTGACACCGTACATCATATTTATGCTTTAAGTTCAACTATGCTTCAGTAGACCCTCTGATCAGAGTACATGATTAGTCATCCTCTATCAGTGAAGATTAACGATTGATCGGTTTCGACATCACTCTGACCATCACTACTGTCAAAACCGAATGCTAACCTTTGTTGTCCTTGCTCTCGAGACCTTGAGTTAACAAATCATGCTCATGGCCAGGTAAAGTGTAGCTTTGCCTTTCTCGCCTCGGAGACCAGGTACAGATATGAAACTGATTTCTTCTTATTAAACCACCTGAGCATTCATCACCAGGGGTAGTGCCATTGCTTTGCGTCCCTGTAAATGTTGGTGGCTTTGTTACTTTCACTTGATACATGCATTGCTAGATGGTAGTGGTAGGCTAACTCGTGCGGTGTTTTGTCTGTTAAACAGAAGCTTGCTTGCTAACATGCTAGCTGTAGCTCCACAGGGTTGTGGTCATTTTTTTCTCCCTGTTTTTTTCAGGGAGAAACTGGGATTATTATCTCCGCCAAGGAGGTAATGTTTCTACTCCTGTGCGTTTGTTTGATTGTGAGGATTATTTTAGGTAGGTGGGTATTATTGGTATTATAGGTTTTGGCATATCCGAGAGTATATACAATTTTGTTAACAAAAAAAAATTAAATATAATGATAAGCTGTATGGAGTAGTGATGTCACAATGTGGCTATTGCTGCTTTTGAATTTTTTATTCCTTTGATGTTCCTTTGGGGATGGATCTTGGGGGTCAGTTGACTGAACAAAGTCGCTGAAGTGGAAGGTGCAGGAGATGACTAGCTACAGATTAATTGAGAGATACTGAGAGTTTGTTGGAGTTGTCGGTAGATTTAGAGGCTGGTAATAACTCAGACATTAATGGAGAAATGTCTGAGTTATTGCATGAATTACAACGGGTACTGTTGTGCTTTGGTGGAGGTTTTCACTCCCAGAGTGTTTTTATAGTTAAGTGTATATAAAGTTTGTTATGCATTGCTGTGTACCGCTGTTAATCGTGGGGTTTCGTGTTAGATTGGTGGGTAAGTTTGCGCACTGGTGTGGACCAGTTTTCTTCATTGTGGGCACAGTCAGTGGGGTTTTATTACTGTAATTTGCCAGGGCAATACATAATTGCTCCCAGTTTTGTTAATTTGTCATGGATGGGTATGGAGAATGCCTGTCATGCTTTGATATGGCTCATCTGAGATGGGATGTGGAGAATCATGGACTTCACTGGGGCCAGCCTGGGTTCCTGCAAAGCCTTGCTGCTACAGGAAAGAGTGTACAAAAACGGGACCCCTGATTTCATGCTCTTTTCATGCAGCCCATATGGGCAACGCTTTGGCTCTTTCGTGATGTAGTGTCCCAGATTTGGGCTCATTATAGGGTCGATCTTTTTGCATTCAGGGAAACAACTGATGTCTTGGATTGGTTCTCCCTCACAATTGAGGAGGGGGTGGTCTGGGCCTAGATACTATCACAAGAATGGCTTAAAGGCATGTTCTTTCAGACTTTCTTCCTCAGGTCAGGCAGGGTCACTACCTTGTTCTTTTAATTGCATTGGGACCATGGTTTCCAGGCCTGTTTCAGCTGATACAGGCTTAAGAAGAAGAATAAATCCTTTATTGATCACATACAGCTATACACAGTAAAACATAGTAACATTATTTTTCTGCATTTGAGCCATCCCTGAGGGAGCATTTACTCACCGCAACTGCCTTCCCAGGTTGACTGGTAACACCTTCAGGTTTGACCCAAGGTCTTTCCACTCAGGGACGGTCTCTTTAACATTTAACCAGCCTGCTGATAATAATACGAATAAAGAGTGATGAACGATCTCACTAAGCATTCTGCCATTTCAATTTATATCAGACCTTATTTACGCTTATTCCGCAAATAAACAACGTGGTTTCAGACGCTTGGACGCCAAGCATCTCTATGGTAACAGTCTTCAATTAGCGATGATTGGCCAGCCCGTGGGAATGTTTCTTTCCCCCCACTACAGTGATTGGTCGATGGGCGGGCTGTGCAGCCTGACAGTCTGCAGCGTTCCGGTTTATTGTCAGTCTCGGCAGCTCGGCACAGGGGCAGGACCGCATCCCGAAGCTGCCTGGAGCGAAACGCTCTTAATTCAGATGTGACCACTTCTTATATGGTTAATAGACCAAAAAGAGGAACTTGGATCATTGCTATGGAGGTTCCGCCTGAGCCTCAGGAGGAGATCTGAGTCTGGATCGGGAGGTAAAGCATCTGGGAGAGGAGAAAGTGACGGAGCGCAGCCTCATCGGCAGGATTTTACATCGCTTCAGTTTAGGAGATTCCAGGTTTTGGTCCAATCAGCTTTTTTCAGGGTATCCTCACTCAATATTGCTTTGATAATAATACTAACATTGACATGATATTTTTCACCTGAGGTCGTCCATCGTGAACAGACGGACTTCTCCGTGAACCCGTGCGTGAAGGCGTTGGATTTTGGAATACACCGAGCATCCAGTTTTTTCTATTCACGTTTTATATATATATATATATCTATAGATATATCTATAGATATATATCTTCAGGGCATATATCTATAGATATATATGTCTATAGATATAGATATTTATCTATAGATATACATATATTTGGGGGTATGTACAAGTGAAAAGAAGAACCACCAGGTTTAACTGCGTTCAGGAAGCAAGACGTTGGAGAAACGAAGCGCACTTGGTCCACGATCCTTCAGAGGACGCTCCTGAAATTATTCCTTTTTGCCCTCCACTAAAATTGGCAACCGAGCCAAGTTTTCTTGCTAGAGGAAATAGTGTGGAATTTAATTTCCAGAGTCACCGGTACACGCGCATATCATCCGAAGAGGAGCAGGAACTTTTTCATCAACGTTTAACGTCGATTTAGCAGCTGCTGGATTTTGGAGCACAGAATGAATCCTTTTTAATTTGGAGCTCAGAGGTGTGAGGCGGATTTCTCAGTGAATGCTACAGTCTGCATGGAGATCTAGTCTGCACCACCGAGCAATTTATGGTAAATATATTTCACGCATAACTTTTTCCCCAGTAGGTTTCTCGTGTTGAAAATGCTTTGCATCATTATTTTGCAAACTATATCCTGTGAGATCCTCTCTAAATCTTTCTGGGTATGTTAAAAAGAGAACTAGCTGAAAATAAGGAAGGTTTTTAAACGTGCCTCGTATTTAAACCTTTTGTTTTCACGCGTGATCCACTGTAAAGAAAATGTTGAACAGACAAATAGCTTCAGGAACTGCATTGATGTTCCTTATTGGTCCTTTCAAGTATGGCTAGTAATTAAGTGTATTATCGGGGGCATTGCTTGGCAGACAAGGATCTGTGGCGCTGGAGGAATTATGGCTCAGAGCAAATGGTGCGAATTTTTCATCTGCACGACCCCGTGCGACACTGTGTGTGTGGGGATGGCGACTATATTGTACTCTGCAATTACTGATTTTTCACCCTGGAGTGTTAATAATATAGAATCCCCTTTTATAGCGCGCCTAGATATTGTGGCAGGCTTTATTAGGAGGCTCATAAAATTCCTGGGGATGTGTGTGTAACTGTGTAAAACTTTTCTCTTTGTGCTGATGGGTGATGCCTTAAGGCCTGAGGCCATCTGTCATTGTCCTGAGAATTCTTCTACAAATGTGTCCACTGCAGTTCAGGCCTCAAATGTAAATAGTGAAGTATGATTATCGTGTGGAACTGAAGTCCATGTTTTATTTAAATATGAATGCTGGTCGATAAGGTCTGGCTTGTTTTGATTCCTGTGAACTTTGAGCCTTGCAGGGTTGCTGAAACTGCTTTGCAAGATTTGCAATATCTAACACTGCACACAAATGAGCCTGCACATTTTGCTGACTGTGCAACAAAAAGCTGCACATAGGATGTTTTGTCATTAGAGTACAAGCATCCTAAAATTTATCTTACTAGTTCCACTCCTTTCTGCAGCCCTCCAGACAGACAGCTTGCTGAATGTAATATGGGCCCCTACAGCAGGGCAGGCGCCCCCACACTCAGGGCACCTGCCATAGAGTCTTCCTAGCTGTATTGAATAAAACATCTAGTGATGTATGAGGCAGGGTCTGCACCCGAGGGGGCAGAACTGCCTCATTTACTTCCTCCACTCTGCGCCTATGACCTGCTGAGCAAATTGTGCTCATATTAGCTCTGCGGCTGCTCCTCACCTAAACAAATAGTCTTCCCAGTATAATGCTTGCCTTAACTCAACATGATGGCTGGAAAAGGCAGGGGAGGACATAATGGTAGAAAAGCTTTAATATCTAGGTCACTGAATTACCTTTTGGTGATTGCAGCCCTTGTTTTGCCTCCTTTTTTTCTGATTTGAGGTGTCCGACCTTTTCCCGTTGCTCTCTACTATTAACTCCAACTCCCAAGGCAAAATTCTATGAATGATCTTGACTGAATAAAATATCATTTTTTTGTAGGTTTGAAACTTGTGTTGCCTGAATGCTGATTGCACGATTATTCTTATTAACCCTATGGCTATTCACTTTTACCCTTTGATAAAAAGATGACAGTCCAAATTAATGAATTATAATCTGTCCACAGTTGAGAGATGATGAATATTTGGTCAACTAAATAGTGAAATGATGAACCATATAACTTGCTGCAATTTGGTACAATTCCTGGCTTCTTCCTTGGTATTTTATCAACTCTAAGAGGGAAATTGGATATTACTTTGGATGATTGATAGCATTTGGGTTCCTTACTGTATTCCATGCTTATTAAAGTGCCTGCCTAAAGCTCCACCTCAGAATATCATTTAAGTAGCTGATGTTTAATTTCCTGCACTGTGTATTAATCTTTTTTAATCCTTGCATGGTTTGATTGTCTCAACACCTACCCGGAGATACTAAAACTCATTTTGGCAATTAAGATGACTAAATCGGTAGATAAAGATGTGTGTGTGTGTGTGTGTGTGTGGGAGAGAGTTACTAAAGATATATGGACTTCTGAAAAGTTTCATCTGAGTGTATCCACTCTTGTGTGGGTTTACTGATGAAAGTGCCTCATTCTTGTTCCCATAAATTAAATAACAGATATACTGTTTACAACAAATAGCCTACTGCCAGTGTAAATAATGACAAGAAAGCCTTTAATCTTCTTTTCAGAGCCTAGAAAAGACAACTGCTCCAAGATTAGATGATATCCAGGAAAAGCATGACGCTTTTTACTGGGAAATATCATCGGACACTTAAAAGAACAGGACCCTTTTCTATCAAAGCCATGTCGACCACAGCTCATTAGATGCACTATCAAAGTGTTTCATTTCAGTGAAGTGTGTAATAATCCTTGTTTTAAAATATTTCTTGCAAACAAAGAAGTCGTGCCCTCTGTAGTACTTACATTTTATGATTTAATACAAACTCTCATATCCCGGCAGCCAGGATTGTCTTGCACATCAGTGCTCAGGATGTGGAGAGGAGAATTTAAGAGCCAGTATAAAACAAAAGCATTTATCACAACCACTCAGTGTGTATAAATAGAGGGGAGTGCATTGTTCATTTTCTAGCACAAACGATGAGATTTGACAGTAGCCATAGTTTTGTTTGTGCCATTGGTGTTTGCAGAGCTAAAGTTCTTTACGCTTCACACTGTTGCTTTGTAATTTAGTTAGTTACCTGCTACAATACACCAAACGGAACACTATATTCTTGATGATTAGTCCTCAACTTTATCAGTTGTACTCAAAACGTCAGATGAGCAACTCTCATTTTGTTTCATGGCCTCTAGATGTTTTTCTTCAATGTCGAGAGCAAATAAATGTGATAGATAAAAGAGTATGATTCTCTTTGAATGGTTCAGGTTCACAATAAATAAAATAAATGAATGAATTTGGTTAAGTTTTCCAAACATCCTCTTGTATGTATGGTACATCTGTTCGGTGCTTTCCCCATGGCACTGACATCATCCCACTCATATCATGGATCTCTACATATAACACTGCAAATACCTATTTAATGACCTGGGACTGCGTGTGATATATAAAATTAATGTCATGGAAAATATAGGAAAATTTAGACTAAATTAACTAATAATTGTTTACAGCTTTAGCTAAGCTACATGCCTCTTTTTTCAGGCATGTGAGCTGAAGCATTTCAATTCAAGGGTGTTTTTATTTGATGTGGATTAGCTGCACAAAAATAGACTACCGGCATGTGATTACACACATGCACCCCTGCGGTGTTTCTGATCAGTGGTTCATGTTAGTGAGATGGAGTGGCGTTCTCCGCTTGTTGCTTCACATGTTATTTCCTGTTATTTAGGCTGAAGTAAATGTTTTAACTGGACAATGCTCTCTTCATGTTATTTGACCGGCTGTAATGGGAGACGTTGGCAGCTCTTCATCAGGGTGATCTGCAGCCATTTAGTGCACGACCAACAGCAATGATCCATCGACCTCCCCCCTTCTTTTCCCAGTTCATTTCTTGTCAGACTGGATGGAAATCACGTCTTGCCAGGCGGTGGGGTTAATGTATAGCCTTTTAATTTGGAAAGTCCATTTTTTGTTTGAAAATGCTCCGGGGCATGTGGAACATAGTCAAAAAGAACGGAAGAGTTTGGATGAGGTTAATGAGTACACTGGTACAGAAGGACTGCGTGCCGTGCACTTTATCGTTTGCTCCGTAACCTAGTCAGAAAAGTGAGGGCAGGCAAGCTTATTCTGAAGGTTAGGGGAAAAAAAGATAATATAGCGATTCTTACAAGTTCTTCAACAGTCCAACAAAAAACAGTCTCGAACAAAAACAATGCTGCTCTTGCCTTCCTCATGGTCACATTGATTTGTTCTGGGTGACAATGCAGGTTACTGTGAAATCGCCCCACTGCCATTGATCACAAGGAGAGGAGGATGAGAAGGAATAGGAGGCTGGCGACAGTGAGCAACATAGGAAAATCCTCAATGTGCCCTGCCCAACCTTAACCAGTAATAAAATGAAGGCAGCTTTTACTATCATATCAGCCCCTGCTGTACTTCTGTAGCCACCTTATCTCATTCTTGTCGGTGCTTTGATTTGTTTTGGTGGCCGGTAGTTTGATTTGCAATTGTGCCGTGCCATATCTCACATTATCAGCTGAACTCTTTATTGCTGCTGTTTTCCATGCCAGAAGCAAGGCTGTTTTTTTTTTAATCTAATGCAGCCCTCTGATTAATCTTTCCATCCATGCTGGTGTACTTTAATCTTGAATGGAAGATATCTGATTCTCCCTGGCTGTTGAGGAAGATCAAACTTTAATGGAACAAGGAACTGCAAATCATCCTAATCTCCATCTCCCTGCATTTTGGTTGACTGGTCTCCCTCGGGCTTACTAGCCTTCTGCATAAGCAGGGAATATATCAGACAGATAAGGTGTTTTCCCTTCATATTTTAGTAACTTACTCCTTGATGAAAGTGCCCACCATATGACTTCTCCGCTTTTTATTTAAAAAAAGAGCAAGGGAATTAATTCACGATTTCCTATCTTTTATGACCTAAGCGTGTGAAACTTTTCCTGAAGTATTAGTTCGGGTTCCTTCACACTTCAGTCATTTCACAGAAAAAATCTGCTTCCTCAGTCTCTATTTATTGACATGTGAGAGATGTGACCAACATCATCCGTCTATAATCGCTTGAGTCAAGATACGTGAGCTATAAGGCTGTATTAAGGTTCAATGCATTTGATCACACCAAGTTTAATGCAATCATTTGCTATTGACCACTCTTTTCTCCATTCAGTTGCTCAATACCAGTGAATAATTGTTCACATTTCGCTGACCAGTATCCTGAGTTTTAACGACTGGATGTATATTGTTGCAAATTGATAACACTTATGAGGTGTCACACCTCCCACAGGCAGCTTGTGTCTGTGACAAAAAGAGGCTATTACCCAATTCTAAGGCGGTTGCTGTAAGGTAATGAAATTTACACTGACTTAAGAAAACAATGTTGTCTAGTCTGGACTGTAATTGCAGAGCCCACCTCACAATTTCCCAGAGTTCAGCGTGAATGCAACACGATTTAATAAAACTCTGGAGATTTTTATCATTTATTGCCAGGCCTGGCAGCCACATCTGGGAGAGTGGCTGAGGCTTGCACAGATAAAACTCATTCAATTTACTGGTTGAATTTTAACCAAGACCATTTACAATGGAGTCGAGATGTGGCCAATGCAGAGACATTGTTGTGTTTGTATAGGGCTGGTGCAGGTCAGCTATATTGTTAATATAATGCCACAATTTCCTTAATCTAAAAGGAGCCTGGAATTTCCGGCATTTTCTCCAGTGGTATTATTTGTGTCCAGAAAAGGTTGAAAATCTCTGGGATATTAGGCCCTCAGGCCAAAGAGCTTCTGTATGCCTGCCTCCTCTCACATACAAAAACATAGGAACATTGACATGAGAACATGTATTGACGCACACACACATAGACATTCAAACACACACACTCCAAGCCCTGTTTTATTACCTCCTGCCTGCTGCTGGAATTGCTTTCCTCCCTCGAGTGAGCCAGGCAAAGCCGGCTTTATTGTGTTAACCTATTTGTGTGTCAAGAGCGATTGCAGCGTTCTTTATCTCTGTTTGTATTTGGACGGGGAGACAGCAGAGAGAGAGAGAGAGAGAGAGAGAGAGAGAAAGAGCAAAGAAGAGGGGGAAAGAATCGTGGAGGAAAGGGGGGGTGCACAGGAGCCAGGCAAGCCACCGGAGTTAGACGGATGGCCGCTCATCTAGCTCCACTCTGGAGGATAATGACTGGTTGCTTAGCAATAACCCACCCTCAGCCACTTCCAGACTTGCATCCAGAGTAATCAATTTTTTTCCTCTCAAAGATTTCATATATATAATTATAAGCCCAATGCTGGTAATTGAAAGCCGAATAATGGGTCTTTTAATTTATTTAGTGGCTTGTTTGTCTGCGTGTGTAACAGGCTTGCTTATCAGCTCCAGACTGTTGTGGGTTGCAGAATTGATCAAATGTGCATGCGTGTCAGCATGTGTTTACATCTCCCTTCTCCTGAGCTTTTGGTGAAGTTTGACCAGGATCACATCTAGGCCACAGCTTTATTTCCCGCTTGATAGCTGCTCTTGCACAACTTTTGACCTTTGCAATGCTGTAGTGGCACAGCTGCATGAAAAAGATGCATCTGCCAAAATACAAATTTTCCCATATTCACGCTTTTTGATGGCTGAACAGAGACATTGAGTGCTTCTACTTGTGAGCTCTTAGTATTATTAACATTTTTATTGAGTTAAGCAAATTGCTGACCTTTTCTGGAATAATGAATAGCCCAGTCTGCTTTGGAAAAATTAGAGTTTGGCAGAAGTGACTGGCGTCAATCCAAGCTGTTTAGCACATGATTTGCAGTGTGTTTATTCAGAAGGTGACATTTAATACTCCTGAGTGTTTTTCAACATTTCAATTCTTCTTCATTCGCATTTTCAAAAAACTAATTTGTCTGAAAAGACAAAAATCTATACGCTGTTTTCATTCTGCACAGTTCTTCAGTCGGTTTCTATAAATCAATTCCTAAATTTGAAGTAACTGTATTTTTAAGTTGTAGGATTAAGGTATAATATCACCACGACACCAATTAAAGTGACGTTCATCATCAGAAGACACTCATGTTGGCACCAAGTCCAGAGTCATTTTAATGCTCAGCCAAATATCCACTCTGCTTTTGAACATTGTGTTCCTCCCTCTTTTTTATTAAAAAGTCAAAAAAAAAAATCTATTTGAAATTCCTTGTGAATTTAGTGTGAAACTTTTACTTGTTTTTGATGACGACAAATGTCGTCAAACAATCATAATCACCTAATGAAATTCTTTCACTTATATCAGTGAAGCCAGTTGGAGTTGCATGAGACTATTTATTTATGGAAAGACTAATGTCAATTTATATTGAAAAAAAAAAAAGTTTGTTGTTATTGGAGCTTCTTCAAATAATGTCAGCCGCGTCTGATGGTTACCCATCTGTGCTTTCGCTCCATATCCTGTTCCCAGCCATCTTTCCTCATCCAGGCTCATGCACCATTGGTAAAACTGACAGCTATGCACGTCCTGGGAACTTAATACAGATAAACTAAACACACAGCACTCGCCCCCACCCCATCTCCATGGCATGCTTCTGTGGCTGCGTCTATAGGAACAGCTGTCCAGCTGTCACCACAGCCAGCCAGTCAGCTGCTCTCCAAGGCAACATCTACAGAGATGAACACACAAGGGCAGCCTGTCGTTCTCTGCTTGTCCCCGAAGGCCATGGAAGTGTGTCAGGCCTGTTGGCTGCACATTACCGCTGACCGCATCAACCATGTCACTGGATTTTGATTGAATGTTATCTGCTCTTGTGCCATATAAATAAGATTTATGAGGCATCACACTATTTTTTCAGCCAAGTTACACCAAACATAATGTGACAGTCATATTTTAAAAATGTGTGATGGTAAAGAAAAAAAAAGAAGGCATTATCGTATAATTAATAGTCATCTACCTCTGCATAGTGTGTTAGTGTGTGTGTCTGTGTGCAAACAAAATACCAGCAAGCTAGGTGCAATGGCCTGGAACTGACGAAAACCCATTGGGAGAATCTCTCCTTGATGTAGTCCCCGACTCCCCCTCACCACCATCTTTTCCTCTTGGCAATAAAGTGATGGCAAGGTGGGAAACCATGGGAGTGGGGATATGAACAGCACCGTTGTACCCTCTGTCAGCCACAAAGGTCAGGGCGATCACATGGGACTCTTTCCGAGGTTGAGCAAGGCGAAGAAGGGAGAAAGCAACTGTTCTGTATTTTTCTCTTACTTCTTCAACAGCACACTTGATTTTTTTTACCCAAACTGTCATCCTCTCTGACGCCCTATTTGCACACGCATTAAGTAGAGAAGTTTTTACCCTTGAGATTTAAAAAGGTCTGCATTCACACAACAACATTGTGAAAACGACTGAAAATATTCTGGTAATGTAAACCGGGTCGTAGTTGGCAGTCCAACTTTTAAACATCAGTACCACAAAACAAGCCCATATGCTAGTGTATGTGATCGTCTGCACTGACACAGTCAAGGTGCAGGAACTTTGTCTGTTGGAGTGGCGTCAACAAACTAAGCCGAGGCTGAGGCTCAAACAAAACTTGATAGTCCACCATAGTTTGGTTGTTGTCCTGTCAGCATGTGGTGATAAACGTGAAATCCATGCATGGAGTGGTGCCGTGTCATCACAATTTGGCAGGAAGTGTTTTTTTCCAGACAGAAAGGCAGTATTTTAAGAAGACTGAACCTGGGAACCTGTTTTCAAAAGTTTGCAATTTCAGGTACCTAACTGCAAAGACTCTTCCAGTTTTAGAAACGATCAGAGGCTGATTCTGTGTTGCTCTTTTTTTTGTTTGGATTGTCTTAAAAAGAGGAAATGCTATGGCTGCTGCAATAGACTAGAAACACACACACACACACACACACACACACACACACACACACACACACACACACACACACACACACATCTCTATTGACAGCAATGTGCCTGCCACTGAGCCACCAATTGAAAAAGGGATTGAGTGGAAGATATTTGGTGATTACAAGTTCTGTCAAGAATTTGGGGAGGGGGGACAGATGGGAAGGGACGCTAGCAACTCGAGGGAAAAAACGAATTCCATATAACTTTTGTGAAATTTCTCCACCCATTGTGAGCTACAATCAAATAGCCCCTGTCCTTATGACAGTGAATGGCCGGCTCATGACTTATCGTTTTATCATTCAAATTTTACCCATTGATGCTCACTGCCGTGATTGACAACTGGGCTTGAAAGCCACAACTACCTCAATTGAGCCGCAACAGCCAGTTGGTAACACGACAATGGTTTCTCCTCTCTGCCTTGTTTTCACTCTTTTGCTGCTGTCAAGAAAAAACCTCCCTGATTGCCTCTCCTCTAAGACATTATCCTATTTATCCTTTAAATATTGGCCACAGCCCAGCAGCAATGTTTGCATTAAACATTAAGGACATTGTGAGACTGAAAGGGAAAATGGGACAACTGGTTCTGAATCCGTCTCATTGTGGCAGGAAGACCAAGTCTACTTTAAACCAACAATATTGGGATTCTAATAGCTGCTGTGGAGATGGAGAGTACGGAGGTCTGAGTATAGCACTTTCTCACTCTATGGTCCCGCTTGATAACCCAGTGAGCTTCCTTGACTTGTGCCACTCTCAGCTTCGCTCTCCTGGTGCTTTCTGTTCTTTCATTTGCATCGTGATATTCTGAATGATAAAGCCTCTGTTTATGGCTATTTTCTTTTCTATGCAATTATTGATCCCTTTTGGCCAGCTAGAAATAGACTGTGGCATCTTTTGAAATGGCAAGCATTGATGTATTGAGGTGACCCGTGGAAGGGATAATGGCTTGAAAAGTTGTCCCTCTGTACTTAGCTTTTGTGTTTAATAAGTTGTGTTTTTTTTAAATATTGTCAGGCAATAAAAGTCATTGTTTTGTGAAGTACTTTCTTATCAAGTGGTTGTTAATAGAGAATTTCCACCTTCTGCTTATATCTTCTTTTTTTAAAATGGGCCCATAAACCAAACCTCATGTACCCTGAGCATGTGGTGCTGTACTTTACATCTTAGAAGCTCAGAAAGTTTATGTCATACAATATTAAGAACTCATTAAATCATTATATAATGTCCTCATGGCTTGTCTTTACTGTTGCCTTGGAAACCCAGTGAGGCAGGACAACCCACCTGACTAATTGACTCGCAGTTCAGAGCCACATGATATTAAGCCCGCTGGTCAATTGAAATTGATATGCTTTCCCCTACCAGGACCTATGACAGCTTTGTGATCTTCTGCGTGATCAAACACCTGTGCATGCACAGTTGAGCAATGCAGTTGTTTCAAAGTCACAGCTTCCTCTGCTTCCTGGGAGTGTAACCTCAACGCTGGGCTTTTTCTAATCCACAATGGACCTCTTTGTACATGACGTGCAGCTTTGGTGCACAATGAGGAGCAAGTATACGGAAAGTTGGTCCTTGTAACCACAAGCTTATGAAAATGCAAAACGTGTACGTGCTTTATTCTTGTTTGCAGGTTCAACGCAAACACTGCTGTCTGAGTTTCACACGTCAGTCCCCTCCACCTGAGCCTGATCCCCGGCAACCAGCCGGAGCGCCTCACGCAGCCGCCAGCCTCCATCCCACCGCCTATCATTTAAAAGAAATTCTCCCAATTCTTCTAGTTTTAAAGTATTTGCATAGCTTTGCTATGTCAAACCATGGCCCTCCTCTCTGACCCCACCTCCCGGAGACAGCACTCTTGACCTGCCGCCCCATTGTTTCCAGCGGGGATGGATGAGTAGCCGCCTGGGCCGACGCAATCCTTCACTCAAAAGCAGCTCCATCTGTTGACTGTGTGACTCTGGGTTACAAGCAGGGATTTTGTTCTGTCTGTGCAGGGTGTGAAAGGAAGTATCTCAGGGGGCTTCCTGAATAGGGTTTTAAAACTGCACTAAGGGGGTGTTGCGATGCGCTTCACACCCTGACTGTCCACCCGTCATAAGCCCAAACAGCAGGGTGGGTGTGTGCAGGATGAGAGGCCCTCATTGTGCCTTTTCACAGGCCCCTAGGCAACAGGGTCACCTTGTCCCCAAACAAATGCTGCCCTTAGTGGAATTGTTGGCACTGAATGTTTGTGTTTCTGTGTGTGTGTGTGCGCGGTTGGGGTGTGGGGGGGCAGAGGGCAGAGGCCTTGGCTGTGAGGACATTTATCTAACATCGCTGCCTTTCACATCAAGGACTATTCAGCACGGCCCGTCTGCATGAGGCTTTCAAAGAACATTACAGCTATAACAACACTTTACAGGTCAAACTGCTCTCACTGAGTTTTTAGACCAACAAAGCTGCTGATGTCATTTTGTATTTCGCTTGTGTGCGCAGCTCATAAAGGAAAAAGATTTTTTTTTTAATTTTCAGATGAATTTGAGTTCCAAACTTATGAAAATGTGGTAGAGTGCTGAAGACGCTTTTTTGCTGTTCTGTGCTGTGCTTTGTCTTTCATTTAACAGAATGTATTTGTGCACAGAGAAAATTATCTGTTGCTGTTTTGACTGCTGGTTAACCTATAATAATTAAGGCTGAAAATGTTTGGTCTGAGGTCCTCTTCCTGACTGTGTGGGAGCTATTTTGGCATTTCGCTCAAGAGAATATTTCCTGCCCTGGATCATTTTACCACTCCTGTATAGAATATCCATCAGCTAAAAGATAACACTGTATTTGGGATTATTTTCAGTTTAATTTCAAATTATGCCCAAACTGTATTACTGTATTCACTCTTCCAGGGTTTAAATTGCTCTCGCTAATGGTTTTCTATTCTGTTTTTTTGAAAGTGGTACAGCCTCACCGTCAATGTTACCTAATTTTTTTCTTAATCGCACATCCGAAGTATCCTCATTAGGGCCCGTAGCCCTCCGCTGTCAATGGATGTCCCAACAGAACTTTTCCTCTGATAAGATGATTAAAGTGGCATCGTCCACTCTCATTTATTGTCTTCTACGCAGGTGTTTCACTTTGATCCTCATCCCCAGGTAGAGCAAAGAGTAATATCAGATGCCTATGAATGCAGTTCATTCAGGTTTGGAGTCTCCTCACCAGAGGAGACAGACTTAAAGAAGAAGGGGGTGTTAAGTGGATTGAGAGAAAGTAAAAAAAAAACTGCAGTGACAGCGGTATGAATAAATTGAAAAAACGCTCTCATTGTAAATTGTCTATCGCTCATGACAAACGATCTGATAGGCAAGCGGCCCAGGTTTCTAGCGCATCCTTCCCAGTAGAGCTGTGAATAACTGGTCCATCTCCACACTGCTTAGCACTGGCCCCGCACTTAATAATTTATACACTGTGAAATATTTTCCCCGCTACAGATATGCCAAAGAGCTGCCGACGGGGGTGGCATGGGGGTGTCCCTGCGGTGCTCATTTGGGGGATGGTGACGTGCATAGATTTCTAAACCTGTAGTTTAGAAGTGGTGACTTGGACACATTTGCTCTCCTGTATGCCCTGTTATTGAAAGGACTGAGCCAAAGATGCAGAGTGGAGTCAAAAGGGTGCAGTTGACATTTAAATCACGGCTGATCTGCCTGGAACTGGGAATAGAGAAGGGAAATAGATTACCATTTAAGCTGGCTGAACACAGCAGCTGTGGGGGAAAGGAGAGCTTCAAAACTGCTCTGTAGTTTTTTCTGTGGTTTCAGCTGCCATCAGTGGCAGCAGGTGTCTGGATACCTGGTTTGTGTCACCTCCGTCCATCAGGTTTCTCCTACCGCCTCAGGCTTCCGCAAGAGCTGAGCTCTTGTGGTCCCTGACTGTATTGTCCCCTTTATTTACCGTGCTGAGCTCACACCACCTTATTCTTCATGGCAAGGAACTCAAAGCTACAATGGCTTCACTCGCACGTGCGTGCTTGTGTCTTGGTATGTGCTCTCCTGTGATAGTGGCATGCTATGTGTGTTATTTGTATGCAATGGTGCTGTTTAGATTTGTATGGCTAGTTCCACAGCCCAGTCCTGTACAAACTGGATTTTTTATGGTTCACATTCAGGCCCTGATACCAATTATGCAAACTATTAAAAATTTAAGGAGGACATTCTTTTATAATTTAATCCTAAAGTAATAGATTCTATTAAAAATGCATGAGAGGAGCTTTATAGATGGAGCTAGAATTAGTGTCTATCAAAGAGTCCACTCAAGGATGCAGAAGGGATGGGAGGCAGGAGTAATGGTATTGCCTCATTATTCAAATAGGATATGATTACCATGGGGCAGGAGTCCTTCAGAACTGAAGGGGAGCTAGCTGGTCACTGTGATCACAAACATGAGGAGTCTGTGTGGACCTCTCATAGAGAGCTCCACTTGTTCTAGTGAAATGATACGGATTTTCCCTTTTTAACTTTGACGAAAGGGATCCAAAGCAGTGTGTAATTTGTTTCTTGCTTCTTTGAAACACCTTTTCCTTGAAGTCATCTTTCTGCTCAGATTTCTCTGTCCTTCTCGGCCTCACTTGAAGCATGTAGAAGGTGTTCAAGCATGAAAACAGGAAGTTTGCAATGTTGTTACTTAATGGCTCATGCAGCAAGGGAGCAGCAGACCTTCCACTGGCCTTTTCTCTCTTCGGTTTACCCCACAGAGCTTCCTGGACAGGTGGAGAGCCGAGTTAAGACTTTCCACAGTAAATGTGCTGTTTTAAACAAAGTTAACAATTTCACACCTCAATTTTACAAATTTGAATAATTTTGCTGTCACTATTCACTATTCTAACCTAACCTGCCGAAGAGCTGTTTTATGCTCCAAAGGTAGCAGTGGAATTTTACTCTGTTGTCTGAATTGTGGATTGAATTGTTTGAATAATTACATCTAGAAAAGGACAGTTATCCATACACCAACATCCCTGAACACGCTTTGGGCCTATAATGTACTTAAATTATTGGATTGGAAAAGTCAATAAAAACTGGAAGCCTCACAAAGCTTATATGGATCTTAAGTTTTGCCTCAGAGGTAAATTCCTTGCGTTTTTGATGTAATGGCTGCCTGTTTATGGAATAAATCCAATGGGCTTAATCGATCATCTCCATAGAAAGGTCAAGAGGGGAAGCTCTGGGGTTTGTGCTTATCCCATGGTGGAGTGCCAGAAATGTGACACCTCCTTATGAGTGGGCGGCAGGCAGATTAGTGAGGGACATGCTGGCCCAGGGGGATGATTTAGCGAGATTCAGCTCTAAATACTCTGTGCATATCAGAGAGAGAGAGGAAAAATTAAGCTGCCTCCCCCCACTCCATATTATCAACAGAAAAGCACATCAGTAGATTAAAAAGAAAATTCCAAAGAAGGAAAGAGGAAGAAGCAAATAAAGGGTTTTACCAGCCAGTGTTGAAAGGTGAACTTAAGTGTATTGGTTTTAACCGTCCTGTCCGCGCTTTCTTCTTTATGTTGCTTGAAGTTACCGGTAGGTTTCATCCCTCTGCAGTCTAATCTAATCTGGAGTGGGCAGCCGCGGGCAGCATCTGTGCTCCAAGTTGAAATAGGGCTTTCTCTCTGCCTAATCCTCTATACAGGGATCACTCGGTAGGCTTGAAGACAATTACTAGCCTGCTTTCTCATGCTAATGGGATCTCTAACTACATCTTCGAGAAAGAGGAAAAAATAGATGGAAGAGGAAGAGAAGCAGGGACAGTGGTGCAGAAAGATGACCCGACTCAAATGGGTTTTTAGATTACCGTTTAATTATTGATAGACACCCAGTTGTAAGGCCTAAGGTCAGGATTTGGCGAGCATTTTCTGAAAAAGAGATAGATTATCTGGTTATTTTTGGTGTGCGTGTCATGTCAGGAAGTTGCTGACAGGACTGATGTCCCTAACATCTCTACAGCAGTGTTCGAGGAGGACTGGCTTTCACCTTTTTATCACCTGCCTCGAGCAAGGTGTCTGGAGTCTTCTTAAATTGCTTTAATATGCAGGAATTTATAGATTGCCTTGCATGGCATTTTTGCAGGGAGAGGAAGAGAGTATTACAGTCTCCATCTGCACTAATTACTGGGTCTTGGCAGTGTTATGTGTCTCTTGTGAAGGACAAACCAAGGCACCAAGTATTTATACATAGAGCAGAAGGAGCTCATCTGCTGGGGAGTCTTCAGGAAGAGGGATGTCTCCGGGGCATTTTTACACTGATACGTTTAGAGCCTCGACTACCATAAAAATCTGTGCTAGCAACATCAATAAACTAAACGACTTTGTCCAACTTCCATCATGGGGAGCTCAGACAGAAAAACTAACATGTTTTGTTGAAGAACGTATCGGCATATATCTCCTGTTAATCCTGGTGGAAACTCGATATATCTGTGTCCAGTGTGTCAGAAGAGATAAAGTCAAGGCTGTGCAAGAATACATTTTAGCAGATGTACACTGACCGTGTTCTCCTTGAAGTATAGATCTGAGACCTGAAACATAGAGCAACTACAAATTATTTGAATGAGCAAAATAAAAAAACATATCAAAAATCTTTCACAGGGAATAGATAATGAGAATGCATGTGTGTCGTTACCTCCGCTTCTCAATTCTCTCCCAGGACGCTCAAGCTTGCTGATAACAGGAGCTCTTATCAGGATGCTTTTGTCATGGAAGGCATCAGCCAATTTAAGTCATTACAACCTGCCCAGATTTTCACTTTCCCCAATCACACCAATGACCCCAAGGCCTTCCTGAGAAAACAGGAGATCGATACATCACATCGTTTCTTTAAGGGAGGTTGCTGGCTGCCAGGTTTCTGCCCGCTTTCAGTAATTCCTCAGCTCATTGTTGGTTTCTCAGGTTTCGTGTTTGTCTATCTGCTTGTCAGAGAGAATTCTTGGATTGCTGATTCACAAACCTATTCCGGATGTTTGTGCCATGTGTGCCTTTAGCCAGCAGGTGATTACCAACTTATGCCTCTCCTCCCACTCTGCCCAATTGGATTCTCTCTGCTGCTATGGTCAGAGCCCGCTCGATATTATGACAGTAGCTATATAGGACACATTATTCGGTAAAGAGAAAGTCCTCTGAGTTTCTGCGACGGAGACAACACAGGAGAGATATGTGCTGAAAAATTCCTACTTCCTCTTATGTCAACCACTTTTTAATAGTCTTTAATATCCATCTGAGCAAAACACAACTTCACAACACACTAATGTTATGCAAAGCTGATTATTGGGTCTATGACACCCTCCAATGAAAGTCCTTCGGACCGGGGGGATAGGGGTCATCTCAGGCCTTGCAGAGAGCGATGTCGGAAGGCAGGCTTCGCCAAGAAAGGGAAGAAATCACATTGTTTGAATTTAATTATATTACATTGATTTATTGAACACCCATTAATAAGCACACTTTTCTAAGCAGAACCATTTGCATGGGTATTTTTTCTCCCTCGTGTCTTATCCTTGTTTCTCTCGCTTGCTCACTCCATTTCATCATACATTGACATAAGCCCGTCTTTGAAGTTCAGGAGCCAAGCTGAGGAATGACAGACACCAAACAATGAACAAAAGACAATGAACACTGTTTGAATATTCAAGCGAGCTACCAGAGGATTGATAGAAGGAAAAAAAAAAAGGATCCTTGTTGCATTGTTGTCGTGTTCAGTCGTGAATGGACCTGTGTGGGACAATAATGGATTGTGTCACATTTGGATAAGAAATTTTGCATTATCAACAATAATTTTCAAATGGTGTGTAATCTGGTTTACAGAGAAAATAGAAAGCTTGGTACGAAAACCAAGAAAGCACAGATCATTTATTCACATTTTGGTGAAGTTACTTGGATGTATGTGTCAAATGTTGCTACTTCAGAAAATTAATGTAAACACAAACATTTTTTGCACAGATATACTGCTAGATTTGTGTTTGATTACCTGAAACCTGGTGTATCGGTGACCAACAGTTTAGTTTAACTCCACAGCTACTCTCCACATCTGTTCAATATTTCCCCACATTCGCAGGGTTTCCATGGGAAATATGTATCAGATGATAACCAATGCTCCTGCCTTACAAAACAATGCAAGAAAGGTCAAGGCGTAAGAGGAGAAGAGGATGTGTTTCTGACAATCTAAAGCCATGCTGTCATTGCTCAAACTCCCTCACTAGCATCAGCGGGGGCATGGAGGCTCAGTCTCCATGCCCCCTGTGGGGACTCTCCCAGATATAAATACAAACATGACTTGTTGATTTAAGATGTTGTGTTATAAAATCTTGTTGTTTTTGCTCAATTTCAATTCTGTGACTCATTCTGTGTATATACATTCTGTACTCAAACAGAATGTTCCCTACCAGGCTCTACTGTTTGGTTCTTCTGTATATCCTTGTCATTTTGTTCCTTTGTCAAATCTTTTGTTTACTGTATTTAATTCTTAAATGACACTCCAATCTTGTAGATATGATGAATATCTTTGTAAAAGAAATGCTGTTCCGGAATTATTTCAACAAGTAGCAAATACCAACGCGGACATTTTGGCTTATGGCTCTTTCACCTACCCTTCATCAGCTCAGGGTACTTGTTTGTAAACTTCAGATGTGATCAACAAGTGCCAAGATCAAGCTAATCACAGCCTAGCTTAACATACATCCCTGTACACATCTCACGTATGGTGTAGGCGTAAAAAGAGTAGTATGCAGAAACTGACATAACTGATGTTTATAGGTAAGCCCTACCAAACACTGCACATGTAACTCTCTAAAGAAGAGGTGTGTGAGAAGTTGTTTTTTTACATTTTTAAACTATTAAAAAAAAAACAGGGTATTCTATGATTTCATGGTGCCGTTTGTGATTGAGAGCTGAAACTTACTCACTACAATCGTCAACTCCTAAAACAAACAAAGATCCCAAACCACCTGTAGGCTAGTATGCGTTTCAAGATCTTCTGCACTGACAAAATCTAACCGAACAGGATTTCGATTAACTTCCAGAATCCTGTTTGCCCAGAAGCCAAAAATATTCGACTTTAAAAATAAAGTTGTGTCCCCCCCTTTTCAGACTGTTCCCGAAGGAAGCTAAATCTAAATTTCAGAGATCTCAATTTAATTAAGCTCTTTCTTGTTTTCAAAATTTTGAATGTGGATGTCACATAATGGCTCAGTGCCCCCCGAGCCCATTAGTCACCATTAGTAAACCGAGCCCAGCACAAAGATGCTGCATTTGGCTGTGAAGTCAATTAGTCCTCATTGCTATTACCGGGTTGACATTATTCTAGACAGACGTGTTTTTATTAAGGATGACAGTCGACTCACTATTAGTTACTTGCTTTTGGATTGCCAGACATTCCTCACCCCTTATCCCATGAGTGAGTCTATTGAAGCTGACTGGAATATGGAAAGCTAGCAGCTGCATGCTTTTGCCAAGATGCTCTCATCTGCAGAGAAGCTTCTTATAAATACAACTGCACGGCATACAAGGCTGTCTTAGCCCCAATAACAGTGACATGCTACGAACTATATACAAGCGTCAGCTGCCATTCCGTTATAGCAACACTGTATATCAAGGCAGTAATGCCTAAACTGTAGGCTTTTAAACACAATGGCCTTTTGTTGGGCAGGTTATTTATTGTGCTGGTGTGAAGTTGTGCGGAGCTGGTGGTTGAGTGCATCCAGGGCCTTGTATTGTTCAGGAATCAGTGGCTCTTGTTTGTGGAGCATGATGGGTTTGTTAACAATGCCTTTTTTATGTCCCTCAGTGAGTGGCTGTCGGCAAACGTCCCCTTAGAATTTTTGTTGGTGGGCTGTGCTGTTGTTGTGGTGTATTTGTGGATCAGGGTCGGTGAACATAACCCCCTCATTGTGTGCCATGTCCAAGGGCAGCAGTTTTGTATCAGGCGCATGTGAGGATTAGATTGTGTGCACATTTAGTATATACAACGTGAGTGCACATTATTTGGTGTGTGTGTGTGGAAAGTGTCGAGCTGAAAGGGTCTACCGCCAGTCCTTCTTAATAGGGCTTTTTACTCTCCCTCCATTCTTGTGACGGTATGATGACGGAGAAGTGGGAGCCAGGGATTAGGGGGGTAGAGGCAATGCCTTGTTAAAGGGAAAGAAAGGGTTTGAATGTGTCGATTGGATTAACTTATTTGGGCTTCTTAAAAGGGGAGACACAGCAGCTTGTTAAAAACACTGCACGGGGCATCCCGCTGTGAGACGGCAGGGTCACCATTCAATTATGTTGAAGCCCTACCTAAGTTCATGGTGCTGGCTGTCTGTCAGAATCCAGGACTATGAGTGGTCCTATAGTGGGATAGGGGAGTTTCACTAGGGACTCTAGAAAGAGAATGACCTCTATTGAAGTTTGATGATTGGTTTTCTATTAAAATCCTAGAGGGGTAATATTAGCTAAGGCTGGGAACATGGGACTTGTTTCAGATAGGGATATCAGACAGTATGAGTATGATTACATGGACAATTCTGCACATCCTTAAATTTCAACTTTTAATGTTAATGTGTTAATTGGCCAAAAGATTAGGAAATATAATTCAAAATCGTGAGTAGGAAAACACGAGGTGCAGGTTGGTATGACAGTTTGTCCATTTTCCTGTATTTAAGTCGGACATCTACAACCTTTTTTTTTTTTTACAGAGATTTCACAACAGCACTCCTACAAAAAAACTCCTCTATGACACCTTTTGTTATTTACAATTAATAATGCAATGACCGGACACCGGCAACATTCATAATCTAAAGGTGCAGTGTGTAAAACATAGTGGAATCTCGCAGTGAAGTTCCACATTGCAACCAATGTCATCATCCCTCATCATATACCTCATCTCATAGGTCAACATTCCAAGAGAAAGAGATGACTTATCTCAGAGCAGCATGAGTTTGACCGTTTACCTACTATGCGATGAGCAGTAGTTTGTTGGCAATCATTTAGCATCCATGATAAACAGCAGTTGATTCTATCTTCGGCTAGAAATGCAAGGATCTTTTGGACCTCACAAAGTCTCCAAAGTTTTAAAACCTTTTTTTGGTTGATTATCTTTTCTTTTAGTTAACTGCTAAGTGCTATTAGCTGCTTTTTAAATGTTAAATGATTACAGACCTAGCATATAATATGTTGTCAAAATTTTAGAAACAACTTTGTTTGTCCACCTTGTGTTTTAACAGATGTCCATTACTATCACAGAGGTAGAACAACACAGATATTACACTCCGTTAGTGTTTCTAGGGAATGGTGAGGCCGGATAGAGGGTCACAAGTCTAGTCTTGAACAGGCTGTGTAAAACGGTCTTACCTCTCTTACAAACTGCTTTTACATAGTCTCATGAACTGTGTTAAAAAATTTCCTGGACGGGGTCGTGTTAAAGAGTGTAGGAATCAACTCTAAGGGAGATTTGTTCTTCAGTGAGAGTAGCTGATGAAGAATTTAAATCCATGAATTGCCCTTGGTTGTTTTATCCCACCATGTGGATACTTATATTGTAAAAATGTTTAATTTGGTCAAAAGCAGCTCCTCTCCCACCATGCTTCTGAAATCAGAGATTGTCTTTCGCTGTATGGACATCCCTGCCGCAAGTTCTTCTTCCATTGAGTTTTATGGCAGATAGCAGTGAATTTTCTACAAAGTATGTGGAAAGGAGAGTTTTGATGGAAGGCAAACTATTTCTTGCAAATGTGCTAAATATATGCACTGAAATGGATTGTGAAGCACATGTAAATATAATATAAATGTTATGTTTAGGACACATTGAATGCTATTTAAGAAACATTAATCAAAGAAGAACCAAGCAAATCAATAAATATTTTACCACGAAAGCATTTTTTTGACAAACAGTTTTGCGTACTCATCCGTTCATTTCAGTCAAATATTGAGATTTGAAACTTCGCTTCAGTATTAGTGTCCTCACTCTTTCTTTCAACTCGAAAGAAAGAGTAAAACATTTTTACCTCAGGATGTACACATAGACTCCATTCGTACACCCCTGACCACCACCCCATTACACTCTGTACTTGGCAAAATGCTTATCTGGACAGACAGCTTTGGGCGCAGGGAGCCATCTCCTCTGATCTCCCCCGCAGTTTAAGAACCTTTTAACTTAGAAATAGCCGTCTGCCAAGCCCAACGCCTCCTGATTCTGGCTTATTCCCTCGTCTCATGGGACTGATCTTATGCCCCCATTCCAAAGCTGCAGTAGCGTTAGCAGAGCAGAAGAGAGCCAATAGACATCCTGGCTTTTGAGATATCCCCTCACTGGTGTAAAAGGAGAACTGTGAGTGGATTTGATGAGTGAGTGAAGTGCCGGTGCTACTTTAATTGGTATTGAGGGCAGTAAGTGTGAGTGGGTGTTCAGACATCCTCCTGCACCTTCACTTGGTTTGACCTGAGCATGAAAGACTGATTTTCATTTAAAAATGAAATATACAACTCAATGTTTGGGGTACGTTGCTGATTGGGCACAGAGTTTTCTTTTACAATAATTTCTCGCCACTCACAGGCATCTGCAACCTAACAGCGGGGAAATGAGGAGAAAGGAGACAATACACACAAACTAAAGGACTTGCTCCTTCTGTTTCGCTCTTAAAAGCGATAACAGGAGAAAATGGGTTATTGAAATTGAATTGAAAAAATCTGTCTCTTTCAGCAAAGTATCATGCCTCAGAATAGATTTACTGAGCAGCAAATGGAGAAAAATGCAGGGTAACATGATTGTCTTACATTTCAGAGAGGAGAAATCTGGCGGCATCCCCCGTTAAGACTGGCTTTCAGTCTCAATCCGTACCGTGTGTCCCTTTCCTCTCTCTTTCTGACCCTATCTTTTAACAAGTGGGCTGCATTGATGGCCTCGTTGTGAAATTAGTATCCTCACAGAGAGGACACAGACGCAGGATTATGTGAATAGCCAATAATGAGCTCAAAGTGCCAGTGTTTTTAGGCCAGGCCTGCCACGACTGAGAGGAAATGCACTGCAGGCGTCCTTTTTTGCTCAAGCACCTGGTGAGAAGTAGAGTGGCCCCTCTCTTGCCTCTGCAGTGTGTGTTGTGTGTAATCATGCCCTTGTGTCCCTCTGTGTGTGTATGTGTGAGAGACAGGGTGAATTCACTGTGGGAATACAAAGAAGATATTCCAACTCTTAAGATTTTAATTTGTTTCCATTTATTTGGGAGAAGTAAGTTTTTGTTAGAGCCATTTTTTATTCCGTCATGTTTGCATTGACAGTGTTGATTTCTCCCGCTGACCTGCTTTAATAACATGAATTTGACATTGAGGGTTCAGTGTTTTATACAAACTTCAGCAGGGCCTGAGGTCTAATTTAATGCTTTGTTATAAACGTTTCATTCAAAAATCCTTTTTGGGAGTACAAGAGTGAATTCTGCGCGTTGATGTGTCTCTGCCTCTAATCATCATTCTCACCTCAAACGTCGGTTCATCATTAATTATAAGTTGTCAAATGTATTCTGTTTGTCTTTTGTGCTTCCTTCCTCCGCCTATCAAAACATACTTGAATGGGATTTTACTTAATTCATGGGAAAATATATATATTTGTAATAAACATGAAGAGCTCTGAGCTGATTTTTTTTTTTAAAGATGCAAATCTGTGCAGAGGGTACTTTTGTATTTTTTTTTTTTTTTTATGAATCACCCAATAATACAAATATAATTTTTTTACTTCAATTATGCCACCGGTTTGTGAGTGAACACATTTGCAAGATGCATAACATGAACTCAATGGGAGAAATTTGTTTACAATGAAATTATCAAAACTGATAATTTTTCCCTTTTCTTTAAGAAAATTTGCTCTTCAAAGTCATTGTCTGAAAAGTAGGCAGTCAATTTAATTTATGAAATCAAATAGCAATAATATTTGATGGATGTAAATAATTCAGTTCTTCTTCCCCACTTTCACAACGATCATTCAACAAAACTGCACATAAACATGTTGTACAGATTAATCTTTGTTTTCCAACTTGATTAAAACTCACAGGAACATTTTATCAGGTAAAGTTTGATTTACTGCGTCTGTCAGTGAATTTTTTTATTTTTTTCACTAGTGATCTATACTTGACTTGATTCCCTAAATGTGTAAGAGCTGGAGCTCCTGCTTTATGATCTTCCATTAGTTTATCTTGCAATCACTGTAATTGCTTTCTTTCAAATGAAAATGATAATCTATACAACTCTGTAATGGACTGATGGCAGGTGGCTAAATGTTCATTTAGTGATTCACTGAGAAAATAAATAAGAGCCGACAAGCCTGTGACAGGCTCATGAGAAATAATATTTCAATAATCTGCCACGCATCATGGCTGCAGTGGCTGGCGCTGACAGTGCAGATGAAATATTCTCTTCTGCTCTTTGTTTTAATCTAGGATCAGACCAGCCCATATGGAAACCACAGTGTTTCAAAGCAATACATTTGGAAGAACCTCAAACACATTCACAGCTAAAATTAAAGCCGCAATGACTTCTGGGCTTTTGCAGTGTTATACAGTAAGAACACATTTTCTGGAAACCAAAAATAAAAATATCTGCTAAGTGAAATGAAGAGCAGTGTATCTCAATCCTTATCACATGGAAAACACCTTCTGGACCGTGGTTTGCTTTAGCTGTTGTCATCTTGCACATAATTCAAATGGAAGACTTTGTAATCAGTCATCATTGTGTTTTGTGACACTTGCATGTTGCTGATGAATGATACCATCCATGCTACTCGATTGTTGAGGTTGTTAGTGAGGGAGCTTTGGGGTTTCTTTTATATATCAATGTGCACTGTGTTTCCGCTGGGGCTGTGATGGGCTTTTTGAGAGGAAGCTCGCAGAAACTGCCTCGTTGTTCATGAGTGAAGGTGGCTGCAGCGAAAAGAGGGAGTGTAGAGTTTGAGATTTATGGCTTGGAGGGAGATTGATTAGTGCCGTCACTAGCCCTGATGTACGGTTGGCAATCTTCCCCTCCCAATCCTTTGCACTGGCTCACACCCACACAGATGTATACGGTTCAGCACACAGCTACATATACATCCGGACACGGCTCGGTTTCTCAGGCCCTCTCTTACAGTCCCGAAGAGCTGTTGCATGTTAAGTTGTAGCAGACAGACTGCTGCTTTCCCAACATTACCATTTTTTGCTGTCCACTGATAACGCCATCAATCACCACATACACAATGCCCTGGAAGGAATGTGCTACTTTCTTTGTGTACCTGAGTGTTTGTTTTGAAGATGGTTTCATAGACAGGAGATGCGGTTGAGTGGATGTGCTGTCTGAAGCTGCAGAGTGACTGGCTCGGACTATGCTCTGAACCCATCTCAACCTTGCTGCCCCAGTGCAGGTGTGTGTTTATCATTCAGCACATAGAGCTGAGAGGCAGCCAGCTGCTTTCGCAATTAAATCCTGAGTGAGAAAGCGAGCCCATCCAGCCCAGAGCCAGCTCCTCCCAGCTTACTGGGCATGGCCATGAAGCTTTGAGCTAGAATCATCCTGCTTAACTCAAATAATCTTTCTTTCTTTCTCATTTTCTTTCCCAATTTTTGTTACAGGTTGGCCGCAGAACTCCCCCAGTTGTAGTACTGTGCCCATCTCGCCATGCTGGCCTGTCTGCAGAGGAGGCAAAACCCTCCACCCCAGCACCCGGCGTGTGCCAGCAAGACCCTGGAGCCCCCGCAAGCTCTTGGATGGAAATGTGAGTTATCAAAGTGGCACAGAGCGATTGAGGTCATAGGTTCAGTTCTCTTAAACTTATATTTGTTGTTTGTATTTAATCTATTGGTCACAGTGACTGAAGGAAACTTGTAGTTAACCCTGTCTCTGAATAAGTGAAGTAAAATAGACTTTCCAGTTTGTTAAGTTCCTCTACACTCTGTCGCTACTCTGAGGAATTCTTATTAGTTTCATTTGCTTTGCACTCAATTTTGAATTGCCATGTTGTTTGGCTACTCATTGTGAGGGGGCCTGTTTAGCTGTGCTCATCGTGCAGTCGTGGCAACAGAACTGAACCGACAGTGTTCAATGTGCTTCACTGGCCCTGTGTGACCCTGAGGGTCTGTAAACATTTACAGTGTCTGGCCCTGGTTGTGCTGACCGCCGTAAAGCATGACAGCTGCTCTGTTTGCTCTCAGAGCACCACCCTCTGTCCACTCACAAACTGGTGTAATGGGACAGAGATTAGCCAGGGCTGGAAACTGTCACAAAGCTGGCAAAACTAGTTTTAACCAGTTTAGGATTAGAGAGAATTGTGGCCATGCTGTTGGTGATTTCTCCTTGATATTGTCGAAGCTTTTCGGGTCAGTTTTTCCAGTGGGTGTCTGTTTTCTGCTGATGTGAAGAAAGGTCCCCCCCACCCTTATTCAATGCTACCAAGTCTTTACTGGCCTTTGTTTAAATGGCAAGAAAATATGCTATCTCAAGCCTATCAAAACAACTGTTGGATGGAGAGCAGAACACCAACTTGCCAGTTTTGACATCAGCTTAGAGAGGTTTAGTGGGAATAGCAGGTTCTGTGCCTCCTCATCAGTGGTACATCGTAAAGGTCATGTTGTCAGTCCAGCAAAAGACTTTACAATGGCTCTGATTGGATTGGGGCAAGAAATGAAGGACTGCCTGCATTCATCGTCAGCTTCTCGATAGGTGGGTTTACATGGACAGCCGATTAGATTCAAAAAAGACTTCTAATCGGAAAGAAAATATAAAGCCACCTTTCCAGATAGAAAGAACATTTCCGAATGAGATTTCATTCCATTGCAAGTAGGTAATGTAAGTCTTTTGGGAAAGCGTTTGCCAGTCGCTGCATGTAAATGCTGTATCGGAAAGCATTCTGTTTGAGTTGTATCCATGCATATCCAGTATCGTGACGTAATGGTCCGCTGGGTTTTTTCAGCAAGGTATTAAAATATAGCAATTTCAAAACAGTACCGGTCTGCATCAGAGAGTGATTTATTCTTTGCAACTTTGAAAGAGTATTTGGACGGTTGGATGGGCGAAAAGTAACTTCCGCGCATGCCCTCTTTTGTCGTATTCTTCTTTCCGGCGGATGTTGGTGGTTGGAACCCAGCTCATCAAAGTATTTTCGCCTCCTTATGAACTGGAGTCTGGAGCATCTGCGTATGTCTTAGAGTGTTTCAGATTAGATGAGTCAATGCATGTAAACAACGGGTCGGAAAAGATCATAAGTCATGTAACCAGGCGACCGACATTGCAATTCAGAAAGTTTTAATTTTCGGAAAGAAGAAAAGTGTCCCATGTAAACCCACCTACTGGTTAATTACTCTTCCACTCAACATTACACTGACTACTCCTTACAGTCCAAAGCCTTATGGAAGGAAGAGACACATATTAGAGCTGACTTGGCACAGCCACTGTCCTTGTTAAATGGACTGTACATATATAGCGCTTTTCTAGTCTTCTCGACCACTCAAACTGCTTTACATTGTGAGCCATCATTCACACAAACATTCATTCAGTGATGATAGTCTGCCATGCAAGGTGCCACATGTTCATAAGGAGCAGTAACCATTTAAGCCGTCATTGACACATCAGTGGAGCAGCCATTGGGAGCAACTTGGGGTTCAGTATTTTCCTCAAGGACACTTTGACACGTGGACCACATTGGCCAGGGATTGAACCAACGACCTTCAGATAAGTGGACAACCGCTCCACCAACTGAGCCATCATCGTATTGTTTTACTGGTCTGTATGGATGTTTCATATGGAGTTGTAGGGGTGTGTATGAGACAGTGAAGGGAAGGAGATAAACCTAACTCCTTTTCAAAGGGGCAGATCTTCAGCCAAGGGGGGTTCAACTGAGCTCACTAATGAGGTTTTAGAGAGAGGTGAATAGAAAGGAAGGATAAAGAGTTACTGTGCAAAATAGAATTAGGGAAGGTACAAAATGGAGAGGAAGGGAGAGAAATGGAAGTACTCCTCAACAGTCGTCTTAATCGATTCCCTCCTTCCAATTTCACAGGATTAGCCCACTTCCTCTCAGGGTCCTTTATTGAGGAGCAGCCAGTGGGAGTCGGGACTCAAATCAATATAGAAAAAGAACAGTCTCCAGTCTCGCCTTTGTCCTCCCTCTTGCTGACCCACTCTGTCTATACTTCTCCTTCTCCACCTGTTAAATCCTATGTTTGAAAATGTCATAGTGGCTGACTTGAGGTTCATAATGAGGATGTTTGAACATAATAGCCTCCTTTCTGTCCTTGGAGAGGAGAGGCGAGTAAGTGTTGGATTTCCACCACTGTGCAGCTTTTGGCTTCAAAAAGGCATTGTTCTTCCAGGCTCAGTAGGGGTGCAGAAAGCAGACATGGGTCTGACTGCAGAAGTGGACACACTCATGTCCCATGTGGAGGAGGTCCCATTGACTTGACCGTTCATGGCCCTGTTTGTGCCAGAATGGGAGGAGAATGTGAGTAAGGTGACCTGGGCTCTCAACAGAAAGCTGAAAACCAGAATATGCTCCTCAAAGGCAAAGGGTGAGCACGACCACAGGAAGAGGATAACTGGCAGAGAAGAAGAGCTGACCTTCGTCATCTGCATCTTCTGTTCTCTTGGTGTACATGTGTGAGGCCTGGGATGGCAGAGCAGTTGGAATGAGTGGGTCAGGAGGGTTTTGGAAGAAGGCCCTTCATGTAGAATCAGTGTGGATGCACAGTTTATTGATGTAACTCCCATTAAAAATCCCTCATACCCTCAATAAAAAAGGACTTAACTGGCTCTACCGTCAGCTGGAAACGTTCAGATCGGCTCGCCAGACAATCAATTTCCCACAAGCACACAGAGCTTAGCAATAGAAAAGAGGCGGAGAGCGGGATGTTTCCATTATCACAGCCCGCTCACTGTATGGACTCAGGGTTGGGTGCTGGGAGCATACTGTAGAGTGAGGAGTTCAGAGGAGAGTAAGGAAGGAGTGTGGCAGAGGGAGAATGATAGACATGTGGGGAATAGAGAGAGAAGCTGGCTTTTCAAAAAAGCCATTGACTGCCTGCCCTTAAAAATATGATACTGGATTAGTCTCACAACGATGGCCTTTTGATATTTTTTCATTTTATTTTGGCTGTAGCATTAAAAAGAGTGTAGAGCATTACTTGAATTATAAATCATAGGCACTTACTTTCACAGCACCCAAATTCTTTGCATATGTGTCTGCACTCTCCAGTGCCTGTCCTGTCATATTTAATTAAATCCTCCTTTTGGGTGACATTTGTAGCTTGCCCCCGCCTCCTTTGCCCTCTCTCCTCCAGATTTTTCTACCTCTGACATAGATGAAATCTTGAAAAGCAGAGACGGCCGTGGAGTCAGGGCCTCTTATCGTATCGTGCCCCAGAGGGAGCGCACACATTCAGAAAAAAAAGGAGGAGAATGACCCTGGAAAGCTAGAGGAGTGAATGTTTACCACGGACACTGACCAAACCCAGCCAGTGTCAGACTCTCACTAGCCATCCCACTTATTGACTGTTGTCCTCCACTTTGGATCTGAAGGTGTAGGAGTGAGAGGAATATTCCTTCTCCTTGACCAGAGGCCACCACTATCCTGCTCAATTGACTGGTTGATTGGAATATTTCTGCCTGGATAATATTTTTTATGCCTCTACCAACCACATTTTCATTGGTTAAGTCATCACTTAGCAGTTATAATTGTGTTAGAGACAATCTATCTAAAAAAAAACACCTTACACACCTCTGTGTATTTTTTAATTCTTTATCAGACTTTACTAGCAGTAGATCCTGCCTTCATTAACCACACAGGCCACTGCCTAACCCATATTTGCTCTGTGATTGGTTCATGCTTTAGGCAAAACATGGGTGTTCCCCTGTGTCTCACAGCAGAACACTCTAGCTTCAGTTCATTCACACACACAATGATCTGACATTTTGTTATACTGATATTACTTACTTAAGACTAATTAACACCAGAACTATTTGACATTTTAATGAATACAACTGCCACAACGTCAACCTCAACCAGTTATGTTCCCTTTTAAAAGTCTAGGATTTGACTTATAACAGACAACCCACATGAACACACACATATGTACATATGTACACACATAAGAACACCTGCAACCATAACCCTCTGTGAGACCACCCAGGAGGCCTGATGTGCAAATCAGCCAGGTGTAGATTAAATGTCTGATCAGGAAAGCCTGGTATCCCAGGTTCATGCTACGTTAGGCCAGTTTAAGCCAACTTCCAGCTTGAACGACAGAGACAACCTGGCCATGTCAACGGGGTTCACCCGGGGACTGTAGTTGTCCTAATAATCTTGTGGCTCTAAAGGCAGAGCCACCAGAGCCAACATTTCCTTTCTTTTCAGCAGCTTCTCTTCCTAAGTCACACCTCCAGGGAATGGGAATGTGCTCAGGTAATGACCTCTAGACACAACAAGTCGGTGTGAGCCATAACAGGGAACATATTGGCCATACAAATCAAAGCATGTCACACAAACATATGTTATTTTGGGGGAAAACTGAAATGTGCCATTCACTGTTTCATCACATTGTTATATTGCAAAACCCACAAGAATAATATTTTCACTTGTTTTCTTAGGGAGAGCCATGTGATTGTTGTTCTATTGGTCTAACCTTATGGATACTCCAAGGTCTCTTCTATCATGTTGGTGTCTCAGCACTGGCACATGAAGGATCATATCCGGCTAGTTGCATCCCATGGAGTCATGCCTTCCCTCAGCCATCTGTCCTCTGCTGTGAACATGGGGGGTGAAGCAATATTACTGCCTTGGGAGGTTAGCCTGAGGAAGAAGGACTCTGGTTCTGTTTTGGGCACAGCGGGATTTGGGTTGAAAAGAGGTTCCTGCTTCCAAAACATCTGAGCTGGCATTTGGGCTCACCAGGTGCAAGGCATCGAGACCCTATGGCTGTGCTTGAGAGGGGTGTTGGATTGAGGGATGGTAGCAGTGACACAAAAAGCTTCCACAGTCTCCAGCTGTCCCGCAGGAAACGATACCCAGCCTGTGCAGACTATAAGCCGAGCCACCCACAGACGGACAATGGGTCATTATGTGTTTCACAGTCCTGGTATGCTCCCCTTTTTAAGCTGTCTCTTCATTACACAGCTCAAAAATTAAAACTTATTTTTGGTCCAATCATCACAAAATCAAAGCAGCATCAGAATAAAATGTAAAACGGTATTGTAAAAGCAATATCAATGCTATAATTTTCTTTTCTGTGATATATTCTGTGCTACAAAAAATAAAGGAATTTCGCCAGATAAGCAGAAAAGCTGTATTTCTAATGAATGAATTGGTCTAGATGACTTATCTTATGATCAAATTGTGAGAAAAGAGAGTTGATGAGATTATTGCAGAACAATCTAGGTTGACGCAGATTTTACACCTACGTCAGAGCATGATCTGAGGTGCTATTCAAAGACGAAATGTAATTGTTGCTTCAAAACAATCAAAAAAATTAACTAATAAAAATTAACAAATTGAATATATTGTATGTCACCAAATACCAGGGCTGAAAAAACAAACAGAAGACAACCAGTTTTCCATACGTGCGTTACATTTTGTATCCTTTTGTATCAAGCAGCACAAAGTTGTAGTACGACATGTTTGTGTTTGCCATAAATGATTTATTACGCAGCTTTAGGGAACTATTGCTTGGGTTCTCCTTTAAAAAGTGCCCTTCAACTGAGTAAATTTCCAATATTAGCAAATTCAAACTACTGATGTTGACGACATCAGTAGAGTTTGGTATTTTTGTCTGAAGCTGTCAGGAGTTTGCATCAAATCTAAATACTATCCCTGACTGTGATTTTTCCCTCTGCTCTAATAGTGTAGAGGGATTGTTGGGGGAAGCATAATAGTGTAAACTGACCACAGCGCAGTATTGAAATCATCGCTCCTATGGGACATTTTATGCAGTTCCTGTGGTTTCCTCTTTAGGCTCATTATCAAGAAGGTCATCTTTAATTAATTGGTTGCATTATTAATTAATTAATACTAGATTATGAATCAAATTTTTGTCATTATAATTTAGGGTTACATTGTGATTTCCAACAACCGCTTTTAAGGAACCCTGATCTTGGAGGAAGATCCACAAGCCCAGGACCGTACGTGTAACGGCATCATTTGAAAGCCTATTTTCCATTTGTAGTTGTTACTTGGACGTGAAAATTATATTAATCTACTAAGTGATATGAAAACAAAAGTATTATTTACTGAACTGATGAAAGCATTGTCAACGCATTCTCAGTGGCAGAATCTGTCGAAATTATACCTTTCAACCCAATGTGTCTGTTGAATTCATTAAATATCTCAAATTTCTCCTCTCCTCTCCTCTCGTTGGCATGTGTACTGCAGGCGATTGCCTTGTTGTCTATGCAGTGTTAAATATTAATTGGGAATCAGTGGAGGGCTTGTCTCCTAAATGATAGAACAGAAGGGCCCAGGCTTGCCTCAGGCAGCCTGCAGGCGCCTTTCTTCTTCCATTTACCTGCAGGCCTGCACACCAGCACTTCCTCCAGTCTGACAGGCCTGCCCAGGTGCCTCCAGCCTCCATTCATCTCTCCCTCTCTTTCTCTTTCCTCTTCCTTCTCTGTTTTTTTCATTGCTTCATTCTCTCATCTGTGTGTTCTTACAATCTTTACCTCTCGGGACCTTTACTCCCAACCTGTATGTGTTTGTGTTGATGCTGTGTCTGTTTGAGTTTGTGCAGGACTGTGAAGGCTACTTGCTCTTGGCTGTAAGTGGAGCCCTTTGAGAAAACAGTGTCATGCTGTGGTATATTATTTTGAAGAAAGGACAGGGGGGGCACAGTAAATCTTTTAGTTCGGGATTTTCACTTATTTTATTTTTTTCTTTGTTGTGTGTGCTGCTCTGCTCTCTCCTTCATCACTGAATTGTTTAATCGCTGTATCTTCTTCATGCTTCCCCATATCTGCCCTCAAAGTTAGTATTTCTTTCTTCTGTGTGACTCCCTTTGTTCATCCTTATCAACCATGTAATCTGGAAGGTCTAAGGAGACAAAACAACTGGCACCAGCAGCTCTTTGGCACACTGGCTAGCTCTAACTTGTGAATGAGCTCTCTGGAATGAGTTAATTAAGCTGCAGATAACTGCTTTACAAATCAAAGCCGTCCTACCCACGGTTGTATTTTGACTCTGTGTCTGTTTGCACTGGAGCACAGCTTTCCACAAGGTTCAATGAGGGTATACTGTATTGTGAAGCAGCATGGCTGAACGTAAAATGAAAGGGAAAAAAAGACAAAGATGAGGAGGAGAAGAGGGCATCAGAGATTCAGCAAGGATGTAAGTGAAGGAGAGTAGGGGGTGGGGTGAACTTTGATGACATAGGAATGAGTTCACTGGCTCATGAGCAGAGGCCTAATCGCACATGACAATATTGGCTGGTATGCCAGTCGCAACGCATAACCACCCAACTACTTTTGCTGGCTCTGGGTATTTGCTGATAAAGCTCTGCTTTCTAGACCATGCTGTACGCACAATGAGGGTGGCCTAGGCAGGCCTGAGGGCTGGCTCATCACAGACAGCATACAACCAGAGGCCTGGTTCCCCCATCCACACAGAAGAGCACACTTCATTAAGCCCTTTGCCCAGACTACATTTTTAAACAGAAAGCAGTTATGTGATAATTTTAGATACTTTTGTTTATATTTATGTTACCCATTCAGGCCACTAATTATTGCAAATGGAATGAACCCGTGCACGGAATGAGGCTGTGGCGGTGTTCAGAGTGTGAAATAGTCAAGGTTTCTTTTAAGATGTTTTTTCTTGTGGCATTCATGAGAACAAACATGCAGCCTGTTCTCTTTGTTTGGTTGCTTTGTTTATGCAGGGCAGTATGTGGTGTGACTTAAACATGATGCCCCAGTTTCTGTGTTTGTTTGGTGTACTGGTGTCGCAGAAAAAAGCCTGACGCTGCTGCTGGCCTATTATTAACCAAAGAGGAAATAAACTACCTACTGGTGTTGTTTGGGCCTGACTGTCACGGATAAGTATTTAACATTTTAGCGCTGTCCTGAATTAAAGGAGGGTAATATGTTTCCGTCGCTGTCACGGTTGGTAGGATTTCTTGACTTAATATGTGTCTACCACGTGAAGTCTACCTAAATGTACTTATAATTTTGTCCTCATACATCTAAGGTAAGTGCTGATAACAATGTTTTTAGTTCCAGAAAGTGGTGGCAGGTCTGCTGCGGTGCTGCCGTTGGTGTTACTGGGGCAGGAATGCAGGATGAGTGCTTTCCCACGCTGTTTGTTTTCCTCTGTCGGGCGTGTTTGAGACGAGGCTCTAGGCCGGCAAGGCTCTGCTAATGCAGCCAGAGTGCAGACAAATGGAAAGTGACGCTTGTGTGTGTAGAATGGTATTTGTGGTGACGCTTTGACTACAGATAACAAAGTGTTCGCCCTGAGGTGATTTCACCCGCCAAGCACCCCAAATGAAACTCACTTACTGAGAAAGGGAGATGGAAGGGACAGAGAGGGGCAATGAAGAGACAGATGAGGTAAAAGGACAAATATAATGTAGATAGGAGTAGAAATGGATGAAGCAGAGAGGAAGCAGCGCTTTTATGGGTCGGAGGTTTCAGTGACCTGCTTTTGCAGTCCACTAGATGGTGTTTTCTGGTGAGGTTAAAAATTACGTTTAGCGTTCGAGAAGAATTTGATAAATCAGAGACAGAAAAGCACTTTTCGTGTTTTAAACAATCTTGTGTGGACTTATTTTGGAATTTTTCAACAAGGAGGAAATAGATGATATGATGATATGGTGGATTGTTGTATGAAAGTTATTATTCTAGCGATTAATCGCGTAATCGAATAAGAAATATTGCTTGTTATACATTTTTTTCTTATTAAATCGTTTTTGCTTAGTTCAGGAGTAATAATAATACATAAAAAATGAAAATACAACATGTTTTTTGAATGAACAACCATTTTTTCCCTCTTTTAAAAAACAAAAACCAACATGTTTTTTGCTTGTATTGCAATAATAACTGTCAACGGCAATAATAACAAATGAGATTTCTTGTTGTTGCATTTATCCTTTGAATCTGCAATGTTTTCCAGCGCTTTTTAATTTGTTTACGTCAGTCAGTCACGGCTCCTGGTTGTTTTTCTTTGACGTGTTTCTAAAGTTCATAATGTCTTAGTTTCCCATTTATTTATTTCAGAGATTGTATTAAAAACAAACTCCCTGCATTGGTCTAGACCTCAATTGGAAAGGGCCTTTTCATCTGGAAAAGCGGTATTTACATGGAGCCTTTCTTCGGATTTAATTCGGAATAAGGGTGTTCATCAAAACCCCCTCAAGGAATTACAGTTAAAACACAAATTCCCTGACGTTTACCTAAGTTCACCAGGAGAGGTGCGTCTACTGGCCGGGCCGGTCCGGTGGGTGAGAGGAGAGGAGATGAGGTGACCTGGAATAATTATAATAATAATAACTTAAATTTATGCATTAGCTTGTAAAGAGTTGATCCAGTTTGCAATGAGTAGCTAACAAAACACGGACTGCAACACGATGCCTGGGGTTAGCGGGCCACCGGCAGATAGGAGGGGATGATCTAGGCCCCTTTCCCGTTGAGTCTCGCGCCATTGTGAGCATCCGTTTCCGTATTTATCAGACAGCCATTCATTGTTCGAGGTATGTGGGAGTTTGTACGTGACGTAATGGTTAGGTGCGGGCTGAATACTAATCCAGATTTAAGCGAAGCCTCGACGCAAATAATTTGCCTCAAGGATTTTTATTTATCAAGTAACTCAAATTATTCGAGGAATCGTTTCAGCCCTATACTTTAGGAATATCGGAAACATGAGAGTTCACATCACCTGCTACCATCCAGAGATGGGGTTCGCGAGGAGGGCAAAGCTAGACTTAAATTAGTGCCATCAAAAAAACTGGACATGCCTAGCTTAACAAATTATGAAAAATATACTTCATGTGGAAAGACTTACATCCAAACAAAGACTTTTGTTGTCTCTGAAGATACTAGAGCCCAAGTTTTTTACATACAGCCATACCCGAGCTTTAAAGAGACATGATGTTTTGTGTGACTATAGCAACGTATTATCTAAATGACAACTACCATCTAATATTCTCTAAAGTAGAGCCTTGCTTTCATAATTTCCCAGTTGCTGATGTGGCCGCATTATTTTCTATTTTTGTTACAAGTTACAAGCATGCTTTACATACTTGTAGTTACACAGTCGTCAACACATGCTTGCATTGAGTTCAGTTGGACTCAATATTTATGTCAGAACAGGTTTTTATGACGTGTTGGTAAGTCACCAACACGTCATACACGCCATTTTAGCTAGAAACACCATTTTAGCTAGAAATGGGAAAAAAAAGTTCCTTTACATGCAAAAAAAGTTAAAACGCCATTGAAAAGGATCCTCTGATGCTTTTTAGCTGAAAAAATGCAAGTTCTGAAGCAACGTCATCACAGTTTTAACTACAACAGTGTTTCATAAGTTCACACAGAGAGGAAAACAGACACGTTTTCAAAAGATTACACTCCGTAACATGTTTCAAAAGTTTTATCTTTCAAGACACCTACCATAAAAAAAAACAAAAGATTATGTAAATAAAACAACAACTTGTGTAAACAGCCCCGGAGAACTCTCTTATTCGATAAAAGAGAGGTTGACACAGTTTTCCTGTTGGGGACATAATTTGATTTTGAAAAAAGGTAATGTCACAATAGCGACAAAATGTTACCACAATACACAGCATGTCACAAATGGTTAAAAATTGCATCTGGAATGAGGCCCCTAGTACTTCCCATGCGTTGGTCAGAGGTCACAGAGGTTTCTCTTTTCAACCCCACCCAGTTTGAAGTATAGTTGGCATTAATGCTCTTACCTTTTTTGTATTATAATAAGGAAGATGTATTGATCTTAATCAGATTTCTGTTTCATTGTTGATGATTAATCCTCCTCAGTAGAAGAGAAAGGATGCCAGGTTCAATGGGAGGTTAACATATGTGTATCAAGTGTCGTTAGCAGGATCGGTGAGCTGTCCCGCCAACCCCGACCCCCACCCCCACCCAACCTCTCTCCCTCTCTCTGTCTGCAAGGTCATGTGTAAAGAGGAGTCCTTCAGGATCAATCAGTTCTCAGTAATTTCCTCTACAGCCCATAAAAAGCAAGGTCTGTCTGGAAGGAACATGAGGTTGCCACATCAAAGCAGCTAATTAATTTTCATGGCTGATTCAAGAACATCTGGCTTTAGAGATAAATTCTAACAAGGAAGTGTAAACATGACAGTGTCCTGGCGGTATTATATTACAATTTCTAAGTGGGAAACCTTTGTACTACAAACCCAATTACTTTTTGGATCTGACACATTGTCTTCCATGAGTTATATATATATATGTGTAACTATATTAAAAAAATTATAACACAAGTGAAGCATCTTATGCGGGAAGTAAAAAGGTATCATGTTTTTCTTCTCATCCTTCATGGTCCTATCTCTACCTGAGGACCTTCTATCGATAAGTGTTCTATATTTATAGCGCAAAGCAGGCAATTAAATGACCTCATGCTCCAATCTGATTGTGGAGGAAGCCCAAATTATATTTCTTTTGTCTGTTTGTGCTGGATATAGATTCAATCTTAGAAAATATTTGGTTTAATCAAATTAAGATTAGATTTGGGGAATTTGTCTTTTTCTTTCAAATACTCATTAATTATAAAATCTGAATTTGAAATGTCCCATTCCTGTGTGCCTGTGACAGATCAGTGAGCAAATTGCTTTAACAATCTTACTATCTTCTTTGCAAATTTTTTGTCAGCAGAATTCTGCCAAAACTACAAAGTGTATTTCCATGGAACTTTATGAGAGTTTGTGTGTTGGGCCAGAATAGACATCATTTAACTGGATCTGTATACCGAGGTGGATTTGACTCTCTTTTGTTATTTCTTTGACATTGTTTGAATTGTCCAGTTAAGTAGTGTTTGACAAGTTATTGAAAGGTAAAAATATGTTGCTATTGCTTTTTAACTGTACAAAATACTTTTTCTTATTTGAAAAGTTCAATCTTACAGATGCCGGTCAAGCTCTTGTCATACAATAGCTGAATAAAGGTTTCCCTAGAAATACACATTTTTCACTATACAGCCTCTTATACATTAATGCCATTAATATGTTTGATTTTTTTACATCACTTTTTTACAAGTGTTATCTTCTGAGTAATTAAGAAAAGTATCTTAGCATAGCACAGGAATGTTTTGGACACAAAGCTTCTGGAAATCAGCATTGTAGGTTTTGCATAATTATACAAAATGTAAAAAAAATTCAGAATGTTAAGCAAAGTTATATAAGAATTCCTGGTTAGTTTGATGATCAGAGTGACACAAGTAGCGTTGAATTCATACAGCTCTATCCTGTAAGAAATCATTGAAGATTAAATTTTATCTTTGCAATTATAATTGCAATTATTTTTTCCCTGTGTGTTATTGGCCAGAAATTAACCTTGAGATGAGCAGAGGGAGTTGAGTGTTTCTAAAAAAGGCTTTTTCTGATAACAAGCAAGCAGCAGGGTTTCCTTTCCCCTAACGTGCACTTGAATTGATTAGTGCTCTGACTGAGGGCATATTCAACATGTCTGTCCCCCTGCAAAGCTGCTCTACACTGTTGATCACTGCCTCATACATGTGCTTCCTCTGCTCCCTCTCTCCTCAGGAAGCTCCTGTGGGGCACTGAGGCTTTGACTGACTGGCAGCTGAGTCCACATGACGCCACTATTATTATCATTTCTACCTCTGCAGAGGGGTGGGGGCTATGTCCAGGGGGTCTGGCCGACAGCTTCTGCTTTGTGTGCCTGATAGTCAATTAGAGGCAGTGCACTGCCGGAGACGAGTGGGATGCAGGGTTAATTGCAGAGGACTAAACAGCTGGCTCTATCAGGGCCCATTGTGTTTTGCAGCAGTTGTCACGGCAATTGAGGCCTGGCTGTAATCGCTGACTAATCAGCCCTGTGCCAGATGACACCTCCATTAGCACAAGGCAGGTATTGTTCAGGATGCGAAGCAGCCTCTGACTTCCCTCTGCCTGCCCGTCCTTGTATAGCTGGCTAACAGAGATGGGAAGAGGATGCCATAGACCCTGATCCTATCTGCTAAGAGCGCTACAATGGCCTCAGGTCAAGGGTTCGTCCATGGAACAATGCTGCTGAATCTGCCTTTTCAAGCCTTTTCAAGGCTGCGACACATTTGACAGGTCAAAGTTTTTCTTTTTTTGTTACAAGTTGAGAAATTTTGACTTTAAAGACGGTTTAGCCATGAAATATTAATTGAATAAAATTTGAAGAGGAAGAGGAAATTCGCTGGCCCTGTGGTCTAATTTGAATCCCCAGTTTGAATCTGATCGGTTGAAAAATTGATATGGTCATACCTTCTTTGGCTCTTACGTGTTTTGAAAGGACTTAACTTCTCAGGAGAGGTGAGTCCTGGAGAACATGGTTGATGTTGGACTGTGGCTGTTCTGGTTAGTTTGTGCACCGGATGCTACCCTTATCCATCATCACAGATGATGCTGTGTGTTCGGCCAAAGTTAATGTGTATTAAGCTTCCGTTTCCCTGTGAAAACGTAATTGCAGTTCAACCAAACAACCCTCTCATTTCATTTAAACAAGCACTTTTTTCCTTACTTCTCACCTTTTTACATGGTCAGATGGGCTCAAGCATGTTGTTAGCAGTGATATGGGCTTGCAGAAGTGAGTGAGAAAATGCCAAGGGCTCTTTGATGTGTGAAAGCATGTTTTCAACTAGTTAGAAGAAACTTCTGCATCCAGCTCATAATTTCTGAGCACTTGGCTCACTTATAAATGAGTGTAAGGGCATTTCAGGGAGCTCGCCCACATTTATTCCTCCGCTTATTCATTTAAACCTCTAATTAAAATGCAAAGCATTCTCATGGTCCTCTGGATTTGGAACTGCACTCCCGCACAGCCTCTGACTCCCTGTCTCCCTCCCCTCCAACTGCCTCACCTAACAGCCTGTTCTCATGCTCTCACTGCCTTGGCTTCTTGTGATCAACACAATTTGACCTCTCACTTGGAAGAAGTGCACAGAATCCAATGGATTTTTTAAAGTCTAATCAAACCAGTTCTCCTATATTGCTGTTTTGTACCCAGTGGACCTCATCTGTAACAGCCACCCCCACCACCAGCATCATCACCACCATCTCCCCATCCCTCCCACAGAGAAAATGAGTTCATCAAAATTCAAAATGTGCTGCTGGCTAATTAAAGGAGTGTTAATTGAGTTTTCAGGATTGGGTACCCTCTCCACTAAATGCGCAAAGACACACACACATGCTATATTGCGTCCACAGCAACAAAAATGCAATCACAGTGACAGCAAGGGTACACCAAAGACTTTGCGCTTGGGAAATTCCATGCCAATCGAAAGTGGAGAGAAAGAGTGGCCAGCCTCCAAGTGAAATGGGATTTCTAGATCATATCATGAACTACTGCAGCTCAGTCTGACTGTGTTTCCATGTCCTATCCGAGCCTCGCTATTTGTCTGTCTATCTATCTGACCGTTGGAGAGTGTAGCACTGCACAGATAGCCTCTCTCACTGCATGCTTCGTGCTAATGAGGGGTGGCATTTAGAGATGCGCTGCTCTGACACATGGGCATTGTATGGCAGGCACTGGGTGATTAAGGACGAAGGTCAGCCCATTAATTGCCTCCCTGCCATCTCCACTCCCTGGCCCGTCTCTCTGAAGTAATGCATGTTTTGGCTTGAGCTTTTATCTCATCTCTGGTGCAGTTCAATCATATGCTTGGTTTGTTTACATTCCTTTTATGTTTGAATGTATTTCTTGCTTATTGTAAAAGCAGTGCTTGCCCAAGTTTCCTTTTTCATTTATTTTAAGCTGTTTCATGCACTTGAGAGCGCGCATAGCCACTTGCATTTAGGGAAAGAAAAAGTATATTCATCCATCCCCTGGGGAAATAATTAATCCTTACAAGGCTGTCGCATGTCGAAATGAAGCGAGTGTGAAGCATTTAGCCTAGGAGGCATTGCAGGCTGTCACCCGCACAGGCACCTGTTGTTGTTCCTGCCCTACATTTCAAGAGAGTGCTAAGCAGAGGATAACAACATGCTCCACCGATGGCAACCAGGACACACAACTGCACATGCAGGTTTTTGTGTTTATGCATTTGTGTTTGGGCCTTTTAATTCCTGGTATCATGTGTTGTTTTTGCATGCACAGCCATGCTGGAGACTGTGCACAGGTGCAGGAAGCCCCCTTCTTCAAGAGGAGGTGAGGACTCACACAATGGAGGCAGTGTCGGCAAAGGGTGTTTATCAGCCAGCCCCATCTGTATGCTGCTGCTGCTGCTGCTATGATCCACTGCAGCCGGAACCAATAAGTCACCAAGTGCCAACCCAAAACGAGACTCTTCCTTAACCTCCATGTCTTCACTAAAAGACTTCTCTTAAGAAGAGAGATGTGGAGGCCCTTCACATTAACCACGCACATTGTTTATGGGAATGGTATTGCACCTCAATCTGCAGAATCAACTTTTCTTCAAAATGTATGCCACTGAACTTTAAAAAGAGGATGCTGGAATCAGAAGCAGACACATGCTCATTTGCCGCCTCCTCCTCTTCTTCCTTTATGCTTGTGGGTTCTTAATAACCGGAAGCCTTTGTGGAGCTAAAATGGCTTTTGTAGGTCTGTAAGGCCTCTAATCCCTGTGGCCTGTGAAGTGTGAAACTCTTTGATGCCAGGTTAGTGTGCCAAAGGGTCTGCCTATTGACAAACAAGAGCCGAGCTGGAAAAAGACGGAGGGAGAGGAATTTTTTTCCTTTTGCTCAGAAGAAATTCAGGGGGAGGCATGGAAAATATGGACTCAGTCAGTGCAAAGGAATAGAATTAGCCACTCTTTAATGAATTTTCTGGCGGTAATTTCTTTTCCTCATGTGGCAGTAATTAGGTGGAATGATGGGCATATTGCAGCTGGGGGCTTGCAGGGGCAGCAGGGCACGGGCCCTTGATATGCCTGAAAGCCAAGTGTCTTTCTTGATTTAGACCATGTGATGATCAAAGAAGGATTTTTTTTTGCCCCCATGCAAAAAAGATCAGAAAAAAATGCAGCCATTCCATTTGCATGTGGATCAGCAATGTGCTTTGAAATGAGCATGTTTTTCTCTTCTGAGCAAATTAAATAAGTCTTCTGTCAATTTTCCGCTGCAAGTGACAACTTCAAAGCAAATGGCACTGCTGTCACAAGGGAAGCAGAGGTTTGCCTCTCTAAGGTGGGTTTGATCTTAGATAGGCTGGACTGGCACACTCAGGGTAGCACAGTAGGTTGGCACCAGGTTCCCTCACACTTATAGACAGACTAGTTGAAGAAAATGTAATTCTAATATGAAGTACTTCTAGTTTTGAAAGCATGTTGTTTGCAGGATGACCCAAATTCACCAGGATAGGTTGTACACTTAAATATTGAATTGTGATATACACAGCTGTTTGAGTCACAATTTATTTCTCTTAAGATATGGATCTTGTAGATTTAATAATTTTCACAGTTGGACACTCCTAGGGTTGTTTAAATGAACTCCCAATGCTGCATGTAATGGGAGAAAAGAAATGAGAATTGTGACTATTTGGCTATGGAGTCATTTTAAAATGATTTTGCATTTGCAAAGGAAATAGAGTCCTAGTCACAGCCTGCCTCCTGCAGACTTTTTAGGTTTCCAAGCCATTTGCTGATGGCACACTTACAGCGGTTAATTTTTATACATTTTGTTAGCTTTTGCATATAAATGTCATTTTTAAGGGTTGCAAGTAATTTGTGGCAGGTGATATATTGCTTGTAAATTGAGTTCTTTTCTCAACCCCCCACCTTTTCTTTTTACACTGAGCTAAGTAGCCATGAAATTGCCTGAATAATGTCGTTTAAATCCAATCTCACTACAGCCCCTCACCTCCATGCCCAGCCCCCAAACAATGACACATGGTAGTGTTTTTTGAAATTGCCATTTTCCTGTTTACCACCTCAATTCACAATGGCCAAGCATTGGCTCATTGAGCAAGGGCAATTGATGGTTTCATACTGCAGAATGAAACCATCAATCGATACCGTCCACTGCAGAATTGAATTTTTGAATTGGATTGGTTTAATTTGGCAAACAGTATAGGGTGCTCAGATGAATATTTGTATTCATATTTTCTAAATCCTTCGTCTGTCCTGCCTTGTATTATTTTGTAAAAATGTACTAAAAAATACAATTATTTATTTGATATGCTCTCAAAAGTCCTACATCTGCCCCTCATCTTTCAAATACGTCATGTTCTCAGAAAGACAAGCCATTAGCATGTTTGATTAATTTGCTCTTAACAATAATCTGTTTCTTTCTTGTATTTTTCTGCCAACTATTTTGTTGTTTTATCTTTGACCAATCCAGCAAATAGCTGTATTCCTGTATTCTCGAATTGGCTGTGTTTTGAAATAGTTAATCTCAGCTAGTAATTCCCTACAGATGCTCAATTGTTTATTTTATGATGGCCTCGTCATGTATTTTAAATGTACCGCTGCAATCAAAAAAGCTTTTATCTCTTCCCCTTCGCCCCTTCTTTCCTTCCTAACCTAATTCATCACTATAGAGAGTCCGAAATTAATTTCACAATGGACTGATTTAACAGCGCCTAAGGTACCAGGCTCTGACAGAATGAGTTTTAAAAAGATCTATTTGTCTAGGGATGAACTTCCACAGGAGGATGTGAAAATGAGATGGAACAGAATCTGACATGGAGGAGAGGAGTGATGAAAATGAATATCAGCCCTGACTTACCATTTGCTAACTATGTTTTGGTTATTCATCCGTGTTCCTGCTGTTTGCCTTTGGTTTTGTCCACCAGCTCCTGTAAAACCCTGACAGTGCTTAGTTTGCTTTAGATAAAGTAACTCTCACAGCACAGTGGTGTTTATTGCAATTGATTGATCTGCCTTTCTGGCTGTCATTGCTGTTTGCCCCTTCAATATTTCTGGTAATCAAACTGCTGCTCTCCTTTTTTTTCTTCACACATGCCACACTCTTCTCTCTCAAACATTAATATCGCCAATACTTTTCTCTTTTTGCAGGTGATTTGGTGGTACCCACACATTCTCCACGCTACCCAACTGCAGCAGAACTTGATGCCTTTGCTCAAAGGACCGCTAACAGTCCTCTGTCTATCAAGATATTCCCCACCAACATCAGGGTTCCCCAGCACAAGCACCTTAATCGAACTGTGAATGGATATGACACAACAGGGCAACGCTACAGTCCTTACCCACATCTCCACACAGGGGGATACCATGGCCTGCTTGCCATTTTCAAGGCCTCATCTTCATCATCATCATCATCATCATCAACTTTTGTCTCTTCAAAAGGTGTTCTCAAGAACTCTGAAGGGAGACGGACTAAGCTCTCTCCAGCCCACATAGCTGTTGCTCCATACCCACCCCATAGTAGTAGCACTTTAGCCAGTGGCCACGGCCAAGTGGTATACCATACTGGGCCCTCAAAGCCTCAAGAAGGCCCCGGACTGTCAGTTCCTCCAAATGTCACTGTAGCTGGTTCAGTGATTCCTGTAACTGGAGGCCGAGGCCTTGCCCTGCCTGCACAGTCCAACCTCCCCTCCATCCAGAGCATCATCTATCAGATCAACCAGCATTGCCAGGCTCAGGCTCTGCAACAAGTCTGCCAAGGGTCCGCTGCACCATCAAATTCCAGCCCCTCCAAGCAGGGCACAACTGTCATGGGGCTTTCTTCTAGCTCCTCAAGCGGAGGTTACGTTGTAGGAATGGGTCCCCAGGCTAATATGGTGTACACAGGTCCAGGGCTGCCAGCTCAGAATGCAGAGGCGATGAAGACTGGTGTGTATGCAGATGGTATGGACTATATCCTTTGGCAAAAGCATCAACAGCAGCAGCAGCAGCAACAACAACAGGCTGTGCTCCGGATGTACAGTGGAGGCAGCGGTGGAGGGGGCGCCATCAGCAAGTCCCCCGAAACATGTGTTCAAGGGGGCGGGATTATGGCCGCCCAAGTGTCTTCCTCATCTTCCAGACCTTACCACCTGTCAGTGAGCGCCAGCGGAGGAGGAGGACTGGACAAAGTCAGCTCCTCCCCTTTGAATTGTGTGGGTATGCATGGGAATTTCTCAGTGGGTCAATACTTTGCCCCGCCATGGAACAGTGTGCTGGTGACACCCGACAGTGATTGCTACAACCCCCAGGAGCTTTTGGGTACTTCCACAGGAGGGCCAGCTACAGGGCACAGAGAGATGGGCTATCCCCATCATAATCACCTCTACCACCACCATCATCATCATCATCACCCGGGTATTGACAGTGCAGGAGGTTTGTGCTGCAGCCTGCCCAGTAAGAGCCTTTGCAACACGTCAGTGCTGAGCAGCAGCTTGCAGTCTCTGGAGTACCTGATCAACGACATCCACCCACCCTGCATCAAGGAGCAGATGCTTGGCAAAGGCTACGAGACTGTGTCTGTGCCACGTCTGTTAGACCAGCAGCATGCACACATCCGCCTCCCTGTTTACAGATAGAGGAGGGAGAACAGGAGCAGGGGGAATCAAGAGTTTTGAATTTGTGAAAAAAGTCAAAGTTCAAGAAAAGTGATGTTTTTCTGGGTACAGTTTGTTGAGCGTGGCTCTGCTTTAACTTGTGTGGGAGATAAGTGAAGAGCAGTTGTTGTGCTGTGTGATCTTAGTAGTTTCAAGGCAGACTGTGGGGAATCCCAAATATGAAAGGTGGCATTGATTGCCAGGAGAGCGAAAAGGGATTTCAAGATTCTCCAGATGCTCCATTGTTTGGTTTGCCGATAGAAAGTTTGGATTGATTAAGTTTTTCTTCGGTTTTTTGTTATTTTACTTGCCTGAAAATATTGATATGAATCATAGGTTGACTTCAGTGCATATGCCATTCTTATCCCCCTTCCAAATACTAGGGATGATGCTACTGTGTAGGTTGTCACTGAAATGGTCTTAAATAGGGCCGAAATTTAGGGCTGCTCTAAAATACAAAAATTCTGTAACTGTACACACATACAGTGTAAACCTACAAAAAGAAACACGTACGCATAAACAAATGTACTGATACATAAGGGGAATATATTTACAGGCAGTACTCTGGTGGGTATGTACAAGGATCATAAGGTTGAATTAAAAGGATAGTTGAAGATTAGTTATTATTGCTGTTATAATTGATAAATAAAATGCACTGCTTGAATCTAGTTAACTTTGAAGTTTGGAATTGGGTAGTTGGGACATGATATATTTAAGAAACTTGAAAAACTTGAACCTATTTTGTGTTGTTTTATATGTTTGTAGGTATATTATATGCATTGGCTGCTATGGGGAAATGTGTCTCAAATGCTTTTTTTTTTTTTTGCTTTTTTTTCCACATTTGTTTTTATGATTTATAAATTCCTCATAAAGCTGATGTGCAGTTCCTTATGTCCTGGTGTGAGGCATAATTGCTGCTTTGGTTCTGTAAGAACCTGGTTGGAGAGCTCTTTTTCCTAACCAACACTGGAATCTACAAAAAATCTTGAAATACTTATTTAAAATGAAAATGTTGATTTAAAAAAAATAAAATAAAAAAAAAACAAGGAAAAGAAATGTTACAATGAAGAATGTGATTGGGGAGGTTATGTATTTAACCTTACGTGCTTGTTTATGCCTGTGAGTCTGAGTGCATGCGTGTGTGTGATTTTTAGTTTGTGTTTTTCAAAATCCCCAGACTTTTTTATGTAATAACAAGTTTTCTACCACTAAGACTGCAGAAACTGATTCGCAAGCTGTGTACTTAGCATATCTGAGAAATGGACATGAGATATTTTGCAAGTGTTGCTTCCTTTTGTTGGAGGCTTCCCCTAGAGCTCTAGTCGAGATCAAGTTCTCACCGGACTCTAGTAATTACAGCGCTACATCTCCTACTTCTGTCAAATATTATCATGCGAGAGAAGTGGGAACTAATGGTAGTCCTGTTTTCGGGGTATTGTTCACCCCTTACCTTGTAAACTAGAATGATATTAAAACAATCATCCCCTGTCCTATGGTGTCAGATGAAATGAGAGGAGGCTCGCTGCTTTTCCTCGTCCATCTGGTCGGGACACATTTAGCCCAGGTCCTAACTTGATTCAGAGCAGTGAAATATTTATTATGACTGTGAGATTCCCTTGAATGTACTGCACTTAAATTACTGCAATGTTTTATTGCCTTGTGGAACACAAGTGAAAGAGAAGAATTGGATCAGTGCAGCAGTCCTCTGGTCTTAAATAAGCATTTCTTTTCTCCGTTAAATTTCAATGGCAAATTGAATTTAGTAACTGCAGAGGGAGAGAATGAGGGATGTTTGTTGTGGGGAAATTCTGGGATCAGTTTAGATTTATGAAGTGCAATTATTATGACTGTATTAACATTTTTCTCTGAGCTTACACCAAAAAAAATGTAAACTACAGTTGTCAATACATTCCCAATGTACCACATCCCTAATCCCTACCTTTTTTTGTTTTGAGGTGTAAAATAAATTTCTTTAAGAATATATTTGAAAGCCACATCTCGGCTTGGAAGTCTGTCATTATTTTTAAATGCATGTCCTGCAGAAGTCGTTGGGAAATTGGGGGCCGTGCTCTGCAGCTATTCGAGATCCAGAGTGGAGCGTGATAAAAAGTATGTCTCTCATGCTCAGTTTTCACACTTGAGTCAGCCAAAGATAAAGGACAGGCACGGTTGTTGAAAATATATGGAGAATGAGGTCTAAAGTAGACAGTACAATTTATTTGATCATTATGAAGAGACATGTTTGAAGATACCTTTTGCTTAATCTCAACTATCAGACTTACATTTTTGGTTAATGGTGTTTGTCTGTGCTTCTCTATTTGAAGGCTGACAGAGATTCTAGTTGAAAGAATACCAAGCCCCGTGGCTTAAATTTGCACAGTAAGCCTCCTTAACATTCCAGTGAAAATTTTTCATGTTGTTTCAACAGCTTAATACCCCAACCAGAGTGTGATTCCAGCATATTTTCTCCCTTGTAGAAATATTTTGACAGATTTACCGATACACCCCATCCTCAAATCCCTTCAGTTTGGCTTCTGCATCCAAGCATTAAACCTTGTCACATGATGGTGGAGTGAAGAGGAGACATTTGAGGCAATGGGGTTTCTGCTGTCTGGCCTGTCCCACCAGTGGGCTCAATATCTCTGATACTGGGAATATTGGCCCTTTAATATAGAACCCTTTTCAAATAACACTTCATATCAGGCATGGGGAGGAATTTGGTCGTTTTGAGCCAAATCCAACTAAATGAAACAAGGTATAAATGTAACAGATTTATTGATTTCAGCAGAAATGCTCATTTAATTGTATTGTATACAGGTTTTATTTAGCTACTTTTATCATTTTTGCTTTATGGCTAAATTTCCACACTGGTACAAAGGCTCCAAATTGTCTGTCCACTGGTCTTTTACAAACATTAATGAGTTCATATTGATGGTATGCATCTTCGCACTGCAACTTTGGTCTGTTCCATGATTTTCAATTCGGAGGATGGAGACTTAGCTCATATTAAGATAATAGAATAAAATTTCAAATAGATTTGTGCTTGAGCTGATCCATTCACGACCCATTCAACTGCGGTGGCAGAGTGGCATATGGTGTGTCATTATCTAAGCCCACCCTCCCCTTGTTTGGGGCCAACAGGCTTTAGCACTGCTTAAACAAACTGAAGGTAAGAACTGACTGGCTAGCGTTGAGGAGAAGGACAGCAGGGTTTGTAAGGGGGGGTTAAATCACAGCCTCCCTAGAGTCTCAGGGGACCTCAGCACCACACCATGGTGCCTGGCTCATAGGCCTGCTTTAAAAGCTGGGCTGTCTTTGAGAGAAGGGATTTGTTTTCTGTTTGATTATACATGGTTGCTCCTTGCATGGATGAGGGACACTGCGCAATATGATGGAGAGAGATACAGGGAAGGATTTTTGGGTCAGAGAAGCCTCGAAGCATCAGTAATCAGGGGTAATTGCCATGTTCCTGGTGCTGATTTCAACCTCCCCTCTCAGCTCTGAGGCTTCATATTCACATTCAAGCTCTGGGGAAACAACATTTCTCACTGAAAGACTGTTTGTGCCTCAGTTTACTGATCTCTAGTTTGTGGGATTTTCATTTCTAAAGACATTTTTAATGCTTGGAAAGATACTTCAAGCAATGTTGCCCAGGAAATTATAAATTAAACTATCTAAATGAGGAGATTTTGATCAATAATGTAACGCTGTGTATGCCGGCTATTGACTGTAACCATGTTTTCAAGGGCAATGAGACACTCATAAGGATTGCCTAAGGGCAAAGAAGAAGGAAATTGACTTATGTTGGTTGCAAAAATTGCCCTGTAAATCCCAGTAAGTCCATGAAAACCTTTACCCAGTGCAAAGGTCTAGTTAGACATTATGCACCATAATACTGCTGAGAAGGAAGGGGAGTAGACAGACCTGTTCAGAGCGGGGTCAGCTCTTTCACTCTCATACCAGAGGGGACGGGAGGGTCGGGAGGGATAGAGAAAATAAAAGCAGCTGCTCTCTCTCTAGAGTTGTGGCACTGCTTTTCTACATACAGATGACAGAGGGAGGTGGGTGTGGGGGCTGATGTCTCCAAAACGCCACTTTGGTCAACCTCAGTCATGTCCCCTGGCTGCCCTTAGGCTTCTGGGGGTCTCATCTCAGAGTCCTTCCAAGCATCCCTCCTTAACATTCGCACAAGATAAAGCCATGAGGCCACAGATTTCCATTCTGCTCCGGCGTACAAAAGAAGATACTTGAATAAATAATACAGATGGTCCTGAGGACGCTTGTGTAGTTATCCAACAGCCATATAGCTGTGCTACACAAAGACACTTTAATTTGTTTCCGTTTAGAGCTGGAGCAAATTGCTCTCTCTTTTATGTTATTGAATATTAATGGATGTGGACACCATGCAAATTTTATTCGAAAGATTTATTAAACACAACAAACACAGAAATCTGCACCGATCACAGAATAAATCAGTCACAGCGTGCTAGAGTCCTTTTCTAAAAGGAGCTGCAGAAGGTTGTAATACCAGGAGCTTATAGCTTTTCATTTTTGCAGCAACACAAACATGTATGTTCAGCTGCAAAAGCTTATGGCCTCCAAATATTCAGTCAGTGTTTTTGGTGGATATATTTCTTTATCCAAATTACACACCAAAGTCTGGGGATTTTGTTTTTTTTTTTTCTTCCTATCTCATTTCACAATTTGTGTGGTTCTCAGAATGTTTCAATGGCCAAACAGGGCTGCTTCTTCCTAAATTATCTCAAAAGCACCAATACTGCCAAAGTTTGATGGTGCCCCAACCTTGAGAAAATCATATATATGGAAATGGAAAATCTATAAAGCATCTCTCTTATTGTTTTTATTATTTTTCTCCCTGCCGTGTCGTATCTATGTTTAAAAGATGAATTTGTCTCCTCAGGATGAAAAAGAATTGAGAACACACATTTTTGTAAGTTTTTGTTGGTTTATTTTTTTCTTTTTCAAAATGATAATATATAAGTCTTAGATTTCAAAACAAGAAGTCTGAATATGAAAAAAAAACAACTGTAAAATCCTTAAATTGTGGGGTTTACAACTTATAAATGTGCCTACAGTCAAGCATCCCAGTGATTGCTTACCTCCTACCTTTTTCCTGCAATCCCCCCCCCCCCCCCCCCCCCCCCCCCCCCCCCCCCAACCTCCACACAACCATCATCTTCAATTTGCTGAAACTGCCACTGCTTCCCTCAGTCCCAACAACTGCAGAAAATATTCTGTCTGCTCCCTGCTTTTTGTCTATCTCAGGACTGAAATCTCTTTATTTTGATGTGGATGGTTGGTTTCCATTTGACCATACCCCTCTTATGTATTCTTGTTTGACATAAGTAAATAAAACATATGACTTCTATTCATGCCCGCTAGTGGTCTTGAGCTTTCTTGTCTTCCTCTCTTACTATAAACATCTTCTTAAACAATTTTTAAGACTCTGGATAAGGACTTACTGTAACGAAGGTAAGCATATTAGTCTTAGTCTCACTTTGCACATCACCACCATATGCTAGAGTCCTGCAATCCTGTTGGTCCTTCGACCCTTTTCACCTTTGCACCAGTATGAGGGCCGTCTCTACGACCACAGCACTGGTTATTGAGGATATGTGTTTGTGCCACACTGCTAAAACAGACATACTAGGATGAAGCCAAATATTCTTAAATATAATCAAATTGACTTGTATTGAGGAAAGAAATCTAGCAATGGTGTTTTGCTCCAGTTTTGCTTTGTGAGAATTCTTAAAACTGCCACATAGGTCTCATAATTGAATAACCCTAATGGACCTTAAAACAGCAAAATGTGCTTATTATAAGCAAAGGATACTCAGTTTTTAAGAAATACATAGTTAAAAGGCATTCTAGTGTCTTGACTGAGCTGTCATTAAGAATATATACCTCAAACTAAGGGTCCCTTGTTACTGGTTGTATCTGGCCCACGACAAGCTGGAATATCTCACTAAGGCCAAGCAATTTACATTTACTTAAAATTAGATGACATACATAATGTCAAACACGTTGGCTAGATCATTCTATTAAGGCAAAAGGGTAATATAATGATAATTAGAAAAGTGACTGATTTCCCAAGAATAGGGTTTTCCTTTTTTTTGAAATTTATTCCTCAATATTTCTACTAGAAAACAACCATGCATTGGATAATTAACTATTAAAGAAATAAACGGGACTATAAACCTTTGGCCCTGGAAATGGTTGACATATTTCCAAGGTTATGATTTTGCGAGTTTGCTGAAGTAAGAATGCATATCAGCTGTCAAAATCAGCCATTTCTGTAAACCCGAAGCACAGCTGCTGTACCTTAAACTCCTACACCTCTGTCAAAAACACCTCAAAAGCAGAGCCTTAGTCCTGCATCACATTGTAATTTCATTGTCTGTAGTCAATGTTATACATTTAAAGTACATCATTTTACTGCAACCGCCTTAATATAACCAAGACAGTCCAATCAAATATGTTTAACATCTCAAATTTAACACCTTTTCATCCTTTCTCTCCACACTCCCAACCCCTCCACCCACCTTAAACATCAGACAAAGTGACTGTTGAGCCTTCACCTGAGTGTGTGGCACAGGCAGTCTGCTCACTGATTTCAACCTTGCACACCCATACAAAGAGCTCTGTAGAGCAGACGTGCTTCTCTTATTAGCAAAACCCATTCACCTGTATGCCACATTGAGTCCATGGCAATTTCACAATCAATCATGAGAGATGCCTATCGAGGCCTGGCAGAGGGCTGAGACCTTTTCCGCGGTCATGCCCTCGCCTGTCAGTTTAGACACTCTTAATCATACTGAGTTCTGCAGCCTTGTTTAATCTCAGATGAACTGAAAGGTCTCACATGCCATCTAACCAATCCATCTATGGCGTCTCACCTCCAAGTGTGCTCAGAAATTGTTCATTAAGGTTAGATATATCAGAACATGGTGAAATATTTCACTAGTGGTAATGGAAAAGACTCCTGTAGTCGTCTTTTCACTCTTAATCAGACTTTATCTTGAAACCAAGAGGGTCATTCAGTGATGACCCATCCACCTGTTTAAAATACAAGCTGATACAAATGATGAGTGAGAGTGTGATCTACTGTATGGAACTCAGGCAGACCATGAATGTCTCAGCTGAAGCCAGTCAGGGTTATTTAGTGAATATAGAATGAGTTGGCTGAAGTCCAGCCCAGTATCCCCGAGACCAATCAGCATAAACACCTTCAAGCTTAACTGGCTGGACAATAGCTGGGCAATTTGTACTACCGATCTCTGAGCTACTTAGTTTAGTGGAGACTTTTAGCTGAGACCGTGAGACTATCAGCTTTTGCGATTGTGCAAATTTAACGTTGTTACAACATCATCCTGCTCGGTTCTCTACTTGGATTGTTGAGACACACACATGCTGCAAGCGAGTGAGCCATTTTGTTAACAGCTCACCCTTCCTGTGCTACTCCCGAGTTGCTGACAGTGACACTTGCAGAACCAAGCCCTGCCCTACTTAACAGGCTGCAGGTTGGAGGGCAGGCCAAGTTGTCAGCAGTGCGAGGTGCTCACTGCTTGGATAAACCTGAAGGATTAGTTGCCCATTTAAAGTTGGGGCAAAGAGGATTAGGCTCTTCTTTGAGGTGCTGAGAGATTCCCTGTGTCCTTCAGCGCTGCTGGCCTTGGAGAGGAGAGACAGAAAGAGGATGGGGGGTGAAGGGCGAGGACTTTAAAGTTAGTGAGGATCACCACGGTAACCTATTAAGAAGGGAATGGAGAGGAGAAGTGTAATGATGAAAGGTGAAAGGAAATGAAGAAGTTCATTGTTGCCAGCTTGGGGTTTCATTAGGAAGGTGAAAGTCAGGAAAACTGACCAAGTGTTACAGCGAGGTCAACAAGACTTGAGGTCCACTGAGAAAAATAATCAATTATTGAAAAAACAATGGTAATGTAATGCTTAAAGTTATAATTAAAGCATATGAGCCCTGTAGTAATGCCAGGAGAAGACAGGGCTCACACTTGTCTGCCATCATTGTGATCTCTGAATGCATCGAAGGTAGAGGAATCTGATCCTCTGCTGCTGTCAGCAGGTTGCAGAAAGAACTGCAATGAACCGATGCAAATGAACAGAATATGAAGGAGATGGTTTTGCATGGAATTTTGTTTAATATCAGGTATTTCCCATGTACAATTTGTAAGAATTAAATAGAGAGTAAAGGATGTCTTAATGAAATGATTTAGATGTTTGATTCACGATTTGTATGGTTCATAGTACACCGGTTCAATTTGGTCCAGTCAACGTAAAAATGTAAGATAATTGTTTCCTTAAATGGGTGTGTTAACTTAAAATGAATTTAGGACTACTTGTACATTGATTTTCTTTTACTTTTAGTAGTTGAAGTCGTTCATTAATTTCCTCAAAAAACAGCTGCTCACTGCAAAACAGGGCTTTCAAGAAAGGATGTATAGATTATTGAAGTCAACACAATCAAGAGACTAAAACATGCAATTTAAATGGGCTTAATCTTAAATAATGGAGCTTCATTGTTTGAAATTCACATAATTTGCTTAAACCTTAAGGCCAATTTGCTTGTTTTGCAGTTCAGGTGCTCCATTTGAGAATTATTTTGTTCTACACACTCTATATATTTTTGAACTGGGAATTATGAAGAGGGCATATACTGGATTCAGTACTAATGTTCATATGCAGGTTCAATTCTTTTACTGTAGGTTTTCTTCAAACTTTAAAAAAAAAAAATTTTTTTATAAGCCACAATTATCACAACATATTATAATTCAGTCAGGCTTATGAGAATTTATTGTAAAAATCTTAATTAAAAACAATGATCTCATATCTCATAAGAAGAAATTCGAAGACAGACTACATAATGATTTATGAAACAATTCAGCGTAAAGTTTTCTGTGCATCGATGTTCAAACCTAAAAATGCATAAAGGCATCTCTTTATAAAAACTCTGTAAACATAGTAAACAATAACCTGCGACCTTCAGGTCCATCAATAGCTGAAAATAAATTGTTGGGTGTATCTGCTCTTTATCAAATTCTGTCATGCAGCACAATAACATGAAGACAGGCATACAAAAAGTCGTTGTGCATAAACAAAATCCTATGAGGCACAAGGAGCAAATTGTAATGAAAAAACGGCAGCAAATAGGGAGAAGCACATAATAGCATGGCCTGAGAGTTGTTTATGCAAATATCCCAGCTGCAAAGGAACAATAACTGTGGAAGACCATTGTCTCCAATTTGCTTGACAACTAGAACCTGCTCATCATGCTCGTCTTTTTCACAACAGTGTGTCTTTGTGTTCTTGTAATAACGCACAAATGACGAGTTGTCACACTGAATTGTTACAATCCAGATGAGGGCTGCGCTTGCCTGAGCTGGAAGTCCAAGACTGAGTCGTTCATAGTTTTATGAGTATTTCATTAATACAGTGTAGAAAATAATGAGAAACATCCTTTATAAAATAGATTTATCCTACACTCTGTCTATACTCTGAATTTGAGCAGCAGGTAAAACTAACATTCAAAATAGAACCAACAGTATCATTATTATACAGACATCTTTGACATAAAACAAGCAAATAAAAGCTCATTCCATTCTATTCTATTCTATATTCATTAATACTGATTACATTTTTTTCTTGAAGATAGACTATTGTGATTATACATCTATCAGCCAAAACATTACAACCACTGACGGGTGTAGTCAGAATAACGTTCAATATAATTGAATTAAGATATCCTTACAATGACCCCTGTCTGTAGGTGGGATGGATTCGGCTTGAAACTGATGTGTTGGAATCAAAGAAAATGTATGAGTATGTCAACTTTGACAAAAACCCTGATCTGCTTTGAAATGCTGAAATAGCCTGACTCTCTTAAATCCCTGAGTGATCAGTCATTGAAGCAGCACATCTTTTGCAGTTTTAGTCTCTATTATGGGAAATGTGAAAAATATATTTAAAACGTATGGCTCACTATGTAATTCATTTGCTGTTTCGAGGTTCAAGTTTATAACCGCGATCTTTTAGGAAATGTACACGCGATGACTCTGTGCTCATTCCTGTTACTACCGACTGTCATAACTGGACTGTATCTCCTGCACTCAGCAATACACACATCATGTGTGCAGATTAGAAAACTTATTGGTCCGATTCTGTTTACATGGACCTCACTGATACCGATGGCTCTCTCGCAAGAAGAGGGAGAGCTCTAATCATTGGTAGCGTTCACTGTCTGGGTTAGAGTGGCTCCATCTCTATCACCAGATCATGAGCTTGAGAGCCCTTGCTCAACTCCATCACCCGTGGGACAACTGTGGACCAGCGGTCTGGAGGAGGATACAAAAAGGAATTTCTTTCATCTGAATTGATAAGTTAGAATGAACATATACTTATTTATCTGTGAAGGAGAAAAAAAAGTCTCACCTCTCCTCAAGGCTTTGACACTCTGCTGCAAACCATGGGTCTGATGCGTCTCATTCTTGCCCGGATCTTCGTTTATTATTGCCAGGTTCTGATTCCAGTGGCACCAGTTCACTTCATCCACCCTGATATAACAAAACAGCAATATTGTATTTAATGCATTATTGGTAATGCTGACTACAATTCTGACAAAATATGCAATATACCTGAAGCACCAGCGTCGGTCTGGTGTGCCATCCCAATTTGTCCCAACAGTCACCATCTCCCCAGCTCGAAAAGACTTTCGAAGGCAAACTGGGAAAGAGCGCTCAATGTCCAAGATGGTCGTTGCCCACTGCGATATTACAAATATATTACCTAAGTGATAATATAAGTAACCTCCCAAAATTTTAAATGATTTTCTGAACATATCCTGTTATCTACAGCACCGGTTCTCAAACTTTTTCATAACGCAGACCTTTTAAGTCATTTCTTGAGCCCCTGATCAACACTTATTCTTTTGGTATGAAAAAATGACTGCATGAAACATATAATTCAGTGATACATGATTGATTTAAACAACAAACTTGTTTCTAACAAATACAACCTACTTTTGTCATCTGGTCAGCGGTATTATTGCTACGAGTTGTCAGTAGTTTGCAAATGCATTTGAAAGGGGAATACTGGATATATCATTTCTTATTATCATATGCATTATTATATTTATGCACTTGAATGCTCCAAGACTATTAATCTTGTAAATCGAGGATTGAGCTTTCAAATCCCACATTCCAGTTCACTCAGAGCTAACCAGTCCAGGGAAAATTGGGATGTCTTGTGTCAGGAAGTGCATATGGCGAGAACCTGTTTTTTCTGCCAAAACACACCAAAAATATGTTTTCTTTATTTACATTAAAATTTCTTTATTTAACTTATAAGAGTTTTAGGATTTATACTGAAATGATTTTGTCAAACACATGCCCCCTGCAGTACTCCAACCAATGTGTTGTGGTGTACTGCAGATATCTCAGAGAAGTATTTCTCAAACTTTGCCAGAAATAAACCTAAATGATCTGCTGAGCTAAATGCTTGTACCACATTGTGCATGTGTCATGATGCAGGGCAAAAAAAACGTCCTCTAAGCATTAGATCACCTTTCATTGACAGAGCATATCACAAACAGTTACGTCAAGTTCACCTGAAGCTTCCAGATCTTCTTGCTCTCTTTGGACACCTGCCCCACCGTCTCACCCATCAGAGCGATCAGCATGTTTAGCAGCAGCACAAACGTAAGTATGATGTAGGTAACCAGCAGAATAAGGAAGACTGCAGGATACTGGGCACTGTGGACCATATCCAGCTCTCCCATCCCAATTGTCAACTTAAAGAGGTCTAGGAGGAATGTACTGAAGGTGTCTGGATCCCGGCAATTTGGGTACGTGGGGCAGCCTCCCTCACACTCTGTGCCCAATGGAGGACACACTGTTAAGAGGGACACAAGGGCTGTGGAGTTGGAAACAGAAGTTTGGGTCAAGTGTCTGTGTAAACTAAAAGGACTATTTCAAAGGTTTGTTAAATTCTCAACAACGGTTGGATGAGGAGATCACGTCCACCATCACCAGCTCAACATTAACACCGATGGCAGAATAATAGATCAAACAGAAAGTAAGTGTTAAGTAGCTACATGTGGGCACATTGTCTTTGAACTGAAACAGGGTGCACCTGGAATAATCATACAATCTGGAAGCAGAGGGAAATATACTATTGATTATAAGTTAACATTTGATTGATCTTTTCTTAAAATCTTTCCCAAATTCTACCTTCATTTTGCATGGATCATGGATAAATGGTGAGTGATATCCCTTTAAACGATCCTTAAATACATCTGCAGAGCTGGGTGAAGCCTACCTGATGCATATCCGATCATGAAGAGCACATACACCAGCAGAAACCTGAAAAGGTCTTTGAAAAGAATCTGTAAAAACCAAAAATAAAGAGCATTAAAACATATTTATTACATTGTTCCAGGTTAATAGATGTTCTGTAAATTCACTCTCTTATCTAACCTTCTGTATCATGATGCTGTAGGTGCCAGTGAGCTTCAGGCCTCTGGTGAAATAAAGAGTGTTCATCCAGCCCAGGACAAGTGCAAACACCATCACGGACACGTACGCCTCGATGCCAGACAGGTAGAGAGCAGCGGTCACTACAATCAGTACAGAGTAGATGAAGCTGGAGAGGACAGAGAAAACGTTTATCTAGGAGCTAATTCAAATGTCTGTGACAGTGAGATGATAAGCTAGGACAGAAACAAACTTGATTGCTCAATTTTTAAACAGAATATAGACATAGACACATTCATGATTCTAGTGATTTAATCAACACCCTCTGCTCGTTGTTTGTAGCCTGGGCTTAATTAAAAGATATAAACTTCAACTTGATTAAAAAATCGCCAAATATGCCAAAATCGCTGGTAGCTATGGAAGAGGTGAAGTAGAAGGGTAGCAAGGATTGAAGATGGAGACGTACTACAGCAGTTGAAAAGATCCATCAATAAATAAAGACTTCACCCCAGGGCACTTCTTCGTGAAGAGGTCCTTAATCTGCAAAAGAGCAGGAGAAACAATCCATGGTGAAAACAAACACTGCTTATTATAACTTTTATTACTATTATTGTTATCATTATTATTATTATTACTACTATTATATTGCCAACGCTTTATACACATCACTGCCTCCCATGCAGGCACCCAGACATACACTCACACACGCACAAACACATATGCTATGCTCTTACCCGCTCATCATACCACCACATACATCATCATAACTGTTTTGTGTTAGCGTTTCTGCTGTTATTATATGTCTGTCTCTTAGGTCCACACTGTCTATCTTCTGTGTATATGTATATATGTCACTGTCTTGTCTCTGTCACATTATTTCACCAATAAAAACAAAAATAAAAAAAACAAAAAAACAAACACTGCTGTTATAGACCTTGGTCCGATGCAAAAGCCCCACTTCCAAACACGAGTTGTGTGGAGATCTAGCGTTAAGTTCAGTCAGAAAGACTATCCTCACAGTAGAGCCACACTCACTGCTCATTCCACCCTGTTATGCTCACTTTTCACAAATGCTTGGTCTCAATTACCTGCTTTATGGCCTGGGGCATTAGTTGATATCAGCTGCATCCTTACAGGTAGCCTTATCCATCCTATCACTGTCACACCTGCGTGCTTAGCCTATCACCATCAACCACATCCATCCAATCAATCACACACCTGCATGCCAAGCCTCATCATCACTTAATCGCTGTAAGACGATGGTGATGAGGTAATGATGAGATGTTATGAGGGGGGGATAAAATGTGGGGATGCTCTGGCTGAAGTGGATGACATTTGTCATGAGTAACTTGTACATCAGTGAAGTCATTAATAATTCCAGTTCATAATCTGTGCACTTTACAAGAAGAGTTTGAGAGTTTGGAGTTTGTCAAGAGTTTGACATTGGAGTAAATGTAAGAATAATAGTCTGTCATACCTGCAGTCCTCACCTGTCATCTACTGAAAATGTCTGGCACCAATGCAACAATATATAACACCAAATACAACAGAGACCCAATGTTGTTGAGGAACGGATTTGTGAAGTTTATGTAAGCGTCCTCTATTCCCAAACAGGCATCAGAAACTTTGACTCACATTGGTGAGGAAGAAGAAGATTCCCGATGCCAAGGTGATAATCTCTCCCGCCATGCGCAGATAGTCAGAGGAAGTTGTGTAGGGGTACGGAGGCTGCAAGAAAAAACAAATGAAGCCTATTGATGGGATTTATTTAATTTACAGTCAACTTAGCAGTAAAACTTACAAACTATGCCATATGAAGAAATATTCATTGAGGTTGAGTTAAAAGACTAGTCTGATATTCTGTCTGTTGCCTTGCTGAGGGTAAAATGATGAGATTGTTATCGGTCCGACATAAGTCAATTTAGGAAAAGGCTTATGCCTGTGAGCTTAACTCCCTGTAAAACTACTTGATAAAATATTGGTTTTCATATCGGTTTGTGAGCATAGTGTGGCAATTATAATATAATGTAGGTGGTAGGGAAAAAAAAGGAATATTGATGCTGCTCTCTCTTAAATAGTTCTCTGTTATGGTGCAGTAAATGGTGCAAATTGGCAAAAATAATAAATAAATTTTCCTCCTATGGTACATGATGCATGCTCATTTCCATTGCAAGAATAGTAGCAGGTAAGATATGTAATGTAAAGATCTGGTGTAAAAATTCTGATGGAGTATTCAAACCCCGCTTTTTTAAAAAAAGAAATGGAGGTTGCCTTGAAATTTCATCTACATTATCGTTTCACATCATAGCTTGCTGAACAATTACCATGCAAACAGCCACACCGTGAGAAAGCAGTAAAAGTTGTTTTTCACCAACCGTTCCCTGTGTCGGGTGGTAATAAGCCACCAGGGTGAAGATGATCATCGTGACGATGTAGGAGACCACACTGATGTAAAAGGTGACGGCAGCAAACTTCTGCCACTTGGCCCTCAGTAGCTCATTGATGGGCTCCACTGCCAGCATCTCATGGCGGTTCTGACAACAGGACCAGAGACAAACACAATGAGAATGCATAAAATAAAGAATCTTTGAGCTTTGAGCAAACAGAATCCTTTATTGCATCGAACTCTCTGATGCACCCACACATTTATTTCTGTCGTGACTGGTATTTTGTTGCTCTCGCTACTCTGATCTGGACAGACTTCCGCCGTACTTTATTCATGGTTAATATGACAAAAAACAAACAAGCATTATAAACAAAGTTTTCGTATTCACTTCATTTCGACTGTTGTAGACAAGGATTTCCAGCACGGATGGTTCCTCTCCACACGTATCAAGGGAGGACAGATCGTAGAGGGAAGAATACACCGGCCCATAAGCCCAGTCCTTGAATTTACGTGACAGATGACGAACTTCCTCATCTTTGATCTCACGCCGGATGATGTGCTGAAACACCTGGAGAAATGTAGAAAAGCTGAGCAACTGACCTTTAAATTGGACTTAATACTATTAAAGCTTTGATTTGTTATGGTGTACACTTTAATTAGACTGGTACTGCTTTCACACTGATGTGCCAATATCCCCACCCCGATCTTTCCCAGCTTGGCGGCCATCATGAGAGGTGACATGCCGTCATTGTTGAGAAACGTCTCCAGGCTGCAGTCTGGGTACAGTTTGGCACTCTTGATTAGCAGCAGGTCGTACATCTTTGTGAGGAATCGAGTGTTGTCCTTGGTGTTGTCTGCAATGTGCACTAGAGCGTGCAGCACCGTGTTACCCCGGGAATCCTGGCGGCGCAGGTCGGCCTTCTTGTGTGGATTCTCAGTCAGGTAGTGCACTATGTCAGGCTGGTTAGTGCAAGCAGCCAATGAGAGAGGAAGCTCACCTGGGCAAACAGAGAGGGAGAGTGCCGTCGCTTCATTTTGAATTCATAGGGGATTAACAGTACTGTGTTTCAGATATAAAATAAGCAAATTAACAGGAGGGTTAATGAAGACCTTGCAACTGGCGTTTACATATTTGTGCAGAGCATACTAATCGCTGATGACACGCAAATCTACATAAAAACTGACACATGTTCCTCCGCAGCCTCTCCATCCTCATCGTCATCATCATCTCCCCTGTCAACTCTCCGCGCTTGTCTGGAGGAGATAAAGGTGTGGATGAAAAACAACTTTCTCCAGTTGAACAGCTCCAAATCCAATTTTAATTGGCACCCCACATCAGACCCAGTCTTCCTCCATAACCAGCATTACCTTCTCTGGTCACGACATTCCCCTCTCTTCATCAGTCACCAACCTTGGCGTAAGATTCAAGCCCCATCTCAGCAATATTTCCAAACTCCGTTCTTCACTCACCTTGAGTGATGCTGAAAAGCTGGTCCACGCGTTCAATCCCTCCAGACGGGATTACTGTACTTCTCATCGGGATCCCTGATAAAAGTCTTCAAAGACTACAGTATGTTCAAAACAGTGCTGCAAGGGTCCTGATGAGAGTTCGTAAACACGAACACGTCACCCCCGTTCTTCATTCCCTTCATTGGCTTCCCATCTCCATAAGGATGGATTATAAGATCTATCTCCTCCACCAGTGCATCCATGGTAACGCACCCCCCTACCTAAAAGAACTACTCACCCCACTGACTTCATCACGATCCCTCCGTTCCACCATCTCCTACCGCCTCCTCCATCCCCGGACTAAGCTCAGCACCATGGGTGATCGGGCCTTCTGTTCTGCTGCCCCTCGTCTGTGGAGTGCCCTCCCTGACCATCTGAGGGCTCCACAGACGACTGACACATTTAAAAAAGGACTTAAAACTTTCCTTTTTAGCAGAACCTATAACTTTTAATTAACATTTCTGCTTTTTGGTCATATTTTTATATTGTTTATTATTGATGCTCATTTTTTTTATTGATTTTATTGATGCTTTTATCTGCTTTTACCTTGTAGCACTTTGAGATTTGATCCAAATGTAAAGTGCGTTATAAATTAAATGTATTATTATTATTTATTATATATCATGGATTGACTTAAATCCCAGCTATTAAAAACACTACAATTAGGAGTTATTTGAAGGAGGGGTTCATTGAGGCCAGAGTGCCAAGAGCAGCTGCTGAAGATGAGCTGTTGCCATTGGTGACAGATTACTTTGTCACCTCACATAAAAATGCTCCTCTTCATGAATTTGCATGGGTGCATGCAGTGTTAGCAAGAGCCTAAATCCCATTAACCATCAGCCCTGCCAGGTTCCTGTTCACCAGACTGCAAAGCTAATTACTCATACTGTGCCCTGACACGATGGGTTTTGGGAATGACAACCGTGCAAGTCCAAATGGAAATAATCTACTATATGATGATATAGAAGTATAACATACAAATGTAATCAAATCATTAATTCTCTATATTGGGCTGGGTTTAAAAAAAAATTAAACAGGGACCTTAAAAAGATATTTTTTACCAAATTATTTTTTTTTGCCGGGTAACATTAATCCTCAATAAAATCACCTTTAATTATGAAATAAATGGCAGGAGGGTTTTGGGTTACAACCTAGCTGGAGTTTGCAAGTGTCTCCCGTGTCTCTGGATTTTCTCCTGCTGCTCCAGTTTTCTTACTCGATATGTGTGAATGTGAGCGTGAATTGGCTCTATGATGAATCTTGCCCTCAGCAGTGGGCCACAGTGTTGGCTGGGTATAATTTCAGCCTCCCATGACCCACAAAAGAATAAGATAGCGGATGGCTCTTATGAGCCTTTATGAAATTATCTTTTCATTTTTCTTTAATTACTATGCCCCATATAACGAGATGAAAGACTGGTCTTAAAGAGGCCAGCAGAGGGCAGAGTAGGGTTAAGTTCAAACACTTGTTTATTTAAATGCCCATGATGTTCTTCCACAGAGGATGTTGTTGTATATAGTTGCAGAACACTGACACCTTTCCCTGGAAAATCCACTACTAATCATCTTATACGTCTTACACTTTCACAAGTTTGTGGAGCACTACTTTACAGTTTTTCATAAACTGTCAAGTTGAGTTGAGTTTTTCACCTTTTGTTATAAAGGTGGAATTCACCCCTGGACCACAGCATTATACTTAATAAGTTTGCAGCCATGTCAAAAAAAAAAGGAGAGCCAGGGTCTCGGGTCACTTCATTTGAGTAAGGTGTGTTCTCACCATTTTCAGCTACCACAATTTTATCTTGGTAACTACTGTTGTCCATATCGCAAAACTTTTATGCCAAAGCCAGATTAACCACTTTCAGAGCCAGTGGGAAAACTGAAGGAGTGACCAGTGAAGTAAAAGAAACCACAAACATGCCACATCATTACAACCAAATGAGGCAGGAAATGGAGGGACAGTTTTCCAGAACATTTTCTGTGTGCCTATTGTGCTTTATTACTTAATGAAATAATATAAGGTTTGCTAAAGAAAAAAAGAAAAACGAAAGATTATTACCAAAGTAGAAGTATCCCCCCTCATCTCTGGGCTGGAAGAAGCGCCCCCTCGCCTGTGCGTGAACATCAGCTCCGTTCTCCACCAGAAGCTTCACATACTGCTTACAACGTCGCTCTATAGCGATGTGGAGTGCTGTCTGGCCTGACAATAAAAGAAAAGCACAGCAATACAGAAACAGATATCCTTAGTATGCCAAACCGATGCTCAGTGTTACATCAAAAACATCATTTGAAAGCATCAGATTATTTGTGTTTGTTCTCAGGGTGAATCAGTTTCCACTCTTATATTCTGTCCACTGGATTATTTCTTTGAACAAAACGGACATCCAAACTCTATGTCACAAGGGGTACATTTATCTGCAGGTTATAGGGTCGAAACCCATACCCAATCAAGTCTTAAAATATTTCTTTCTTGTCTAAGTGTAGCAGGTGTTTCTGCAATGGCAAAAAAAGTATATTTTTTAAACTGACACCATACATTTGAAGCATATGATTTGGCAAATTATAAAGGAGACCACGACGCTGCTTCTAAAACCTAAAAGTAAACATTACAGTAAACAGTAAACATACAGTAAGAAAATGTAGGACCTGCATCTAGAGGTTTCAGTACAGAAAAATACAAATTAGAACCTTATGATGATTGAACTTTTTGTAAATTATGACAGGGTCCTTTCCATACCTCTGTAGTAGACATCCCGGAAAGGTGTATTTATGAACTCTCTGAGGTTTGTGGTCTTCTCCGCTATGTCCACCAGTATTGGAATGGTCTCATTCTGCCCACCGTAAAGGTTCAAAAGGGCTTTAGGAAGGCATGTCTTACCTGTGGACAACTCTGTTAACAAAATTAAATAAAAACAAAGATTTTTTTTAGTATTAACAACCTTATTGATATAAATAAACATGCATCAGTAGTAGCCATTAAGTTCTAAATGTGTTAATTTGCATTGCCTTTAAAATCAAAGCGTCATTTCCAATATAAAAGGCCACATTATCATAATATTTTGTTCATACAATTGGGCTGCTATAGTTCAGGTTTGTTTGCATTCATATTACTGTTCAGTCAGATGAATCTGTTTATCCATTTAGTATTCAATATTAGCTAACCTACAATATCTGCACAATACTTTTATAACAACACATATGCTGTTAATTTAAACTTTTATTTTAATTATTTCACCATCCATTCTCTCCGTTATTCATCATTGATTTTCTTTTCTACTGGAAGTATATTCTACTTCTTGTCAGTCATGACTCACACTCCCTGCCAACTGCACTCCTCTCATCAGTCTAGTCAGCTCTGTTCTCTATGCCGCTGCCTGCCATCCTGCCACACCAACCCTTCTACAAGCCACACTACTCTGGAAGGCTTTGGTTCGTCGCCTCACACAAATATCCCCCACAATAAGCCGTTACCGTTGTCTGACTGATGTTTCTGGGTCCAGATTTTCACTCTCGTACACTCACGCTATGTTGTGTACGAGATGTATTAACTTGCCTAATATAATATGAGTGTATATGTGAAGTTGTTTATTCAACAACCTCACAGACATTTTCTTAGGAAGTGTGCTGCTTTGTTAATTGTTTGATAAGTGCAGGAACCAAAGCTTTGTACATGCAAATCCATGGACACAAGTCCAAGGATCCGCATGTCAACGTGTAAACACATCAGCTAGTTTTTAAACTGTTGTAAATACTAAGAAAACAAAATGCAAGTCACACATTCATCAAACGAAAAACTTTCTTTCAACTGATCTGGGGTTCACATGACAGAAGGGAATGGATTCCAACAGGGGTGACAGAAGTAGAAGGGAACTTCGGATCACAGTCAGACATGGCGAGGAATTCACAGGGCCAGTCAATTGTTTTTTAGGTTACATTTTAAATACTTGATATTATTTCTAGTGTCTGTTTAAAATGTGTAAAAGTCTTTTGCTGCCCTGATGCGAAGAGTTCCTAAGAGAAAGATCAAAAAAAAAATATGTGTGTTTGTGCGCAGACGTGTGTGTGTGTGTGTGTGTATATATATATATATATATATATATATGTGTAAAGTGCATTATAAATTAAATGTATTATTATTATTATTGTATGTATGTTTTTATTTTTTTTATTTTACTATTATTATTTTTTTAAATAAAATTATTTTTTTCTATTATTCTAAACTATTTGATCTACTCCAAAATCTTTACACATGTCAACCCCAGTCGTACTCCTGAGGTTAGAGGAACCCCGGGTCGGGCATATAGAACCTGACTGGGAACAAGCCTGTAAGAGAGAAAAGAGTTTTGGGAGTAGTAACAAGCAAATAATAACTTATTCAGGTTTCATAGCGTCAAACTGTTGAAGAAAGACGTTGAGAAAGACCTTAATTATTTTAGTCCATCAGTTTTATTTTGAAAAAAGTCTTTGAAGGCCTGTTTAACCCTGAAGGAGTTGACTGTGTGCCGCGACTTCTCGCTGCTGCCTGTTATAAGCCTGAAAAAATCGTCTCAGACATGCACAGGAAGCTGTCCTCAGGCGTGCCTCAATCTGAACAAAGACTCTGACGTCATTCCGGCTTTTTCCGTATCACATCCCCTGACTCTAAAACGTTGGAGAGGAGTTGGGGAATATAAGGTAACATGTCAATTAATGTAAAGCTTTGTTACTGCTTTTAATGAAAGGCTTGTTTTAGATTCAAGAGAGAATTATTGTAGAAAAGTTCTCTATTTCATCTAAATCCCAACATAAACCCATTTGTTCCTTTGTAGTCAGACTCTTCAGCTGTTGGTTTATTCAGGCAGTAAACAATTGTTTGATGGGGGTTACAGACTATACAATCTCACCTCTGAACTCCTCATCTGTTAACCTCTTTTCATGACTTTGCAGGTATTCCAACAGACCCTCCAGATTCTCTGCGTCAGCACGTGACACGTAGTCGAAGAGAAGCGAGCGGTTGAATATTTTCATTACTTTTGGTGGCTCTGAGCTTTGATCATCTTCACAGGAGTTCTCAGTTTTACTACGGAGACACACAAACATGATACAATGTTATTATTTCAAACAGTCACTATAAGTTGGAAACTAATGTGGAATTTTTTTAAACTGAGAGATTCATTGGGCAAGTCAGTGACATAAAATGAAGAACTGAATGGGTGTGCCTTGCATAAACAATCTTGGGAGTAATCGCCCACACCCCTGAGTCCTCCAGTAAATACAACTCTGTATGAGTGAAACAGGTATAGCATCCAGGATCGGCAGCCGCCTAGATATTACCTCAACGTCTTCTGTCGGAGGACCAACAACATGTTCTCTGTTAGATCAGTGAAGGGGCTGAATGAGGGACTGCTTGGCCCAAAGTGGGTTTCTGTGAGTGAGTGTGTGTGTGTGTGTGTGTGTGTGTGTGTGTGTGTGTGTGTGTGTGTGTGTGTGTGTGTATGTGTGTGTGTGTGTGTGTGTGTGTGTGTGTGTGTGTGTGTGTGTGTGTGTGTGTGTGTGTGTGTGTGTGTGTGTGTGTGTGCGTGTGTGTGTTTGTGTGTGGGCATGTGTGTTCCTCTGTGTGTGTGTGCGTGTGTGGGTGTGTGTGTACTTCCTCATGCATGACACCTCAGTCTACACAGTGGCACTTTGAGGAGTTTTTGTTTTTATGACATTTTTCCAAACAAGCCCTTTTGTCCCTTGAAATAAAACTAGACTTGCTCAACCGCTTTTAAGACAGTAAAATAAACTCTTAAACCAAGAAGCCTAAATTAACCGACAATTATTAAATCCTGGAAACGGACATGAAATGTAGCTCAGAGAGAGTGAGGCCCCTTCTCACCCTCTAGGGAGCTTCTTCCTGCGTCGTTTCTGGTTGCTAGTGTTTCTGTAGGTGCCATAGTCAAAGAGTGAGTCCATTGGTGCTTTCTTTGGGCCTGGAACAACATTGGACTCATATATGGTAGATTCCAGTAGGTCCATAGGGTTGGAAATGCCCTTTTTGAAAGCACCCTGGAACTTCATCCGCAGGTTCTGTCTGCTGTCATTGGACTGTCCAGGCTGGACCGGCTCCAGGCTGGTGTCCTGAGTTGACGGGGAGCCATCCTCATGTTCAAACAAGTCCGAGAGTTCGTACAGGGGGAATGCTGATTCATTCTCAGGCGGAGCAACATTGCCATTGCTCGAGCCCACAGAAACAGCAGCTCTGGCAGGAAGAGAGCAGAGGGTGTTTGCCTTGGACAAAGCAGTCTGGCCTCTTCTGAGGAGAGCAGAGCGGCCCTGGAATAAACAACAGCAGTGAGTTACATGTCTTGTAAACCACGGTCACTATGTTACATTCCAGGGTATTCACCAAAACACAATACGCAAACTGTTTATCAATCAATTAAACAAAATGTGGAAGCAAAAAACAGGTCTATGTCACAATTAAAGGCCAAACACTCAACATGGAAGTAGTAAAATAATTCTGACGTTGTAAAATAGAAAAATTTTATTTCATATGTAATTCACAGCTCATAACCCATGGTGCGCCATTTGTAAAGTAGCACATGCTTGTTTAACAGCAAATTTCTTTGCCACATTTAGTTCCAATAAATGTTTAAAAAAACAGTGTCAAATTGTTGAAGTCACTTCCTTTTATCAGAATTACAACAATATTTATGAACGTAGTCATTTTTACCTTCCTAGGAAATATGTGTTAAATAAATATATATTAAATATATTGAAAGGTCTTAATGCTAAATCTAAATCTAAGTATTAAATCTAAAAGTTAAATCTAAATCTGAATGTAAATGTTGAACCTAAATATTGAAATGAAAGTAAATATTTAGCTAAAATGATAATCCATACACTGCATTAGCGGAGGTATCAAAATAAAAGCTTGACAAAGAAAAACACTTCTATCCGTGGTAAATGCGGCTCTCTGTTGAACCAAAGTAGATTCTTAGCTGGTTCTGGGCCAGTGCCTAACCTGGAGCCAATTCTTAGCATTGCCATCGCAGAAGAAATGGCCCTGGTAGGGTAACAGCAGGAAGGTTAAGAGCAGTAAAATAACTAGTGGTGGAATTTTGTTAGCAAGCCAAACGTTTTTGTCCGCCATGTTTGAGAAGCCTGGGTGAGCAAACATTGCATTTACCTAAGTACCCAGCTCTACCGAGTCATTTTCAACATCCTTGGGTTGTTGTTCAACTTTCCCGTAAAGTATGCTTTTTGTTTCTTCAGGTAGATGCAACGTTTCCTTAAAAGAGTTTTTCTTCATCAAGCTTTTATTTTGGTACTTCCGCTCACTTCAGTGTAAATTTGCATTTTAGATTAATATTTAGTTTTGTGCTAAAAATTTAAGTTCTACATTTATATTTATATTTAGATATAATATTTAGATCTGACATATACATTTAGATTGAGATTAAGTATTTACATTTAATATTTACATTTAGATTTAGATTAAACATTTAGATGTAACTTTTATCTTTATATTTAATATCTAATATTTAGACATTTTATTTAACACATATTTCCTAGGTAGGTCAGTTAGGCGAAATTCATTAATATTGCCGTACATGTGTTAAAAAAGTGACTTTAAAAACTTGCAGCGCTTTTTCGATGTTGTTTGGATCTAAATGTGGCAAAAAGTTTCTGTTAAAATCAGCGTGTGCTACTCTACAAACGGTGGGCCCTAAGAAACTGTCAGTTTTCTGATTTCATTTACATGCAAGAGAGTTGAGATGTCCATAAGGATACTGAATGGTCCTTATTAAGTTCATTAAGGAGGTGTAAAAAAGAGATATGCATGAAATGAAATACCCATGGTCAAATTTCTAATGAAGGGAAGGATCCTGAGAAATTATGGAAACATACAATGTTTTTTGTATTCTGTATTAAAGCTATTATTTGTTGTTTTGTATGGATTTACATTACATTTTCAAAAGAAGTGCAGTCAGAATAGAATTGTTCAGCAGAAATGTTAAATTACACAGAGCCCGATTCATCTCATCTCATGTTCAATTTTGTTTTATACCAGCTTTAAAAACAGCCACACTTTCTTACTTTACAGTTTTTGTTGTCTTAAATCATGACAACAAATGTGGCACCACATTTGTTTTGGTGCCACAGCCACCGTGTCAGAATAATAAGACAATCACGAATGAGACATTTATTTATGATGCAATCCCCATAGAAACCACAGAAATTCCTATTTTAAGTTTTTGGTATAACTTAATGTGTAAGTTTGACCTTTAACCTTGCTGTACCTCATTCATCCCTTTTATCACAATGATGTGAAATTCCTCTTCAGGTTGGACTGGAAATAATGCCAAAGCATGAGGGCGTCCTGTGTAGACAAAAAGGGTACCATCGTATGAATATTGGGGGGGGGGGAAAGTGGGTACTGAGTGGAATATAAAAGAGCTCTGTCAGGTTGGAGCAGGGATATATGGAAAAGTTTTTCAGAGGATTGATGCCAATGCCAATAGCATGGCTATGAGTCCAGCCGGCCTCTCATTGGTCAGCAGGATATGTTCCCTCTAGCTGGCTAAATCACACCACTTGTCTGTTTTACATGGGACACACAAACCACTCCATATAAATCTGTGTCACACTTTATGTGGAGTCGGATCATGACATTGACAACCTATCTAAGCAGGACAGTGGTGTGGAGGAGCAGGGGTCCCGCTGAAAGGGGAGGCATGACTCACAATCCTGTCTGACACCTAGGATTATCATGCCTTTGCACTTCAGTGGGTAAAAAAAAAAGGCGGCTGCTTTTGATAAACTATTTAAACAATCTACGAACTATGGATTACTCTATTTGTGTGAAGAGGGATTAAGCCATTCTTAACCATGAAGGTGATAGATGTGGATCATAAAATGTGAAATAGACTCAACGCTCATTTTATCCAGTTAATAGGTCAGGAAATGAACATCTACTTGTCAAAGTTTCTAAAAGTGAGCGACTCAAAATGAACCCATAGAGAATGTAGGTCTTCCAGCTCTGTCACCACTGATGAGACATTATCCAGAGTAACAGATTTTGGTGGCCTTGCCTGGAGCTTAATGTATGATGGGGACACAAAAGAAACATTTAATGTTTTAATTTCGAAGAGATCTTTCCACAGATATAATAATTTAAAAAAAACATACCTGCAAACATATGAATTACATAGTGATAAACTATGACATTACATATCATCAGTGTAAACATCTTTAGATTATCAAAACATGAAATGAGAAGTCATTCAGGGTTATATTTTACTAAACTAATGTCTGAATAGGTTGTCTCTATTTCACTCATTTTCCTAGCGCTAAATGATTATATAACCAATCTGGAACACATTGAAGAGTTAAAACTCAGAATTTTTTACTTACCTTGATGTTGATCTGTTCTTAGTTTGTGAGTTTTAAAAGTAGCTTTTTCCACACTGAGTTTCTAAAGCTCATACTTATTTTCCTCTCGGGGGTTGAGCGCCTCTCACTCCTGCTCGATGACACAAACTGCTTTAAATAAAGTTCCCCAGCTACGTGTGTTGGGGAGCCGCTGGAGGTGAAGAGAACAACGGACGCCTTCAGGACACTGGGTGGGACTGATGATCTCCACTCCATCTGCAGGAGAGCTGGAGGCGTGCAGACGTGTGAGTGGGATGCAGTTACAATAGTGGCCGCTAGAGGGTCGCATTCAAAATAAACTAGACCCTTCGATCAGTTCGTTGCCCCAGTTGTGCGTTGGGATACTGCGGGGGTAAGTTTGCCCATATAGGCCTCTAATTTCACATTTATTTACATTTTTTTTAAATATATGTTCATTAAACCACTATAAAAACACACATGCCACTTAAATGAATGAAGGAGAGTATAAGGAAATGAAAAGTTTAATTTTAAAATGGGAATATTAGACAAAAATATGAGAATCAGGTCACAAGTCTGACTTTCCTATCAGATTTATTTTTCAGAAAAAAACTAGAAACATGTTTTTCTAAATCCAGTTTCTTATTATGTACTGAACTTTACGGAAGCGCTTTGCTGTCTTACTTTGATGCCAGAAATTTTTTTTTAAATCCATTTTGTTCACGTTTTTAAGTTACACTTTCATGTTTTAACGTGATGAGTTTCATGTTTTTACATGATAAATAACGTGAAAATTATCACATAAAATGACATTATAACGTGATACAGATTTTTTTTTTAATTTTCTGGCATTATTGTAAAGCGAAAAAAAAAAATTTTTAATAGCGAATCTGGCCATTTACATTTGTTGACCATACAAGACACATTAATCTTTTGTCTGTGAAACATAGTTATAGGGACAAGAGAGAACAGACACGTTTTTTTAAACATACACTAAAATACTTGATATTCAAATGTCACCAACCTAAACTGGCCCCTATTCAAGGTCAGTAAGCTAGAAAAATATCCCATTTGAATTCTTAATATCTGTCCAACAAATGCTTAGAAGGCGAGAAGTCAAAATGCAACACTTAACATTTCTTTATAGTTTAAAGAAATACATGTTCAGTTTACTGTACACCTAAGAGAACAGTGGATTGAGAACGATAATGAAGATTCCTTCAAAGTTCCTGTAGAGTATAAAAGAGGCCGATTATGGGAATCATTTTATTCTAATTTGATTGCCTGATTTACATAAACTAACATGTTTCTCTCCAGCATAAGACACAAATATTTGAAATCTTAGAAGCCAACTATGTATTCAGTGTATGCATTTCTACTAAAAGCTTTTCCAAACTTACTCTAACCCAAATATTCATGAAGTCGTGGAACAATACAAAAGGATAAACGGATCATATTTTGTATAACTCATAATGGATAATTGGAACACAATAAAACATTGAAAACTATAGGAGTTTTTGTTGTGTAAGCCAAATCACAAAGCTCATTTCACTAGCTATGTGAAAATGAATTTCAAAGCATTAATTATTTTTTACTTCCCAATGTAATAGTCATGCTACATTTATTCATTTTTGACATTTCTTTAAGTCTTTGTATGCTTACAGATGAATTCAGACTTTATAGTGCTCAGGATATAGAACATATTCATGGACAGTTTGACTTATACACTGTCATATATCAGATTTGGGCATTGAAATATTTCTATAGCAATAATGCAAAAAGGGAAAGGAAGAAAAAAGTTACCAAATCATTATTGATTGAGTCTTGTGAATGTGCTACTTGTAATCATATACATAGCTATCTGACTATACAATTACATTTAAACATTACATGGCTTCTTCTCAAAAACATGTAATATAGCTGAACTGGTGGCTATTAATTACCTACGAGTGTAGATGTGAGCATGAGCATGAATGGTTGTGTGTCTCTATGTGTCGGCCATTTGATGATCTGGCAACTTGTACAGTATGTACACAGCCTTTCCCCCAATGTCAGCTGGGATAGGCTCCAGCCCCCAGCGATCCTGTCCAGAATAAGCAGTTACAGATAATAAATTAATGAATGTACTAACACCCTGTCAAGAAACATGACTATTCAAATAGAGTGCAAATGAATGCAGAGTTCAAAATTGCCGCTTCTTTATCCCAGAGTCCCAGAAAAGCAAAAAATAGATTGACTGAGGAAGCCATAACAGAAACACTGATAATTAAAAGAGCAAACACTAAATGTGATGTGATGAGTGATAATACATTCCTGCAGTGAAACCTGACGGGAGCCATGTAAAGATGTAATACAGAATTCTTGACTGCAGAACGTTAACCCCTTTGTTGGAACGGGGATCGTCCTCCATTCACACCGTCCTATCAGCATTCATCTTATTGTACATCTCGTAAATTGCATCAACAGTGTCTCTGAAGTTGATGAGGAACTTTCGGACCCTTTCCAAGCACTCCTCTTCCTTGACATCTCGACCATTGGAGAGTGCCTTCAGGAAATCGGACTTATATGGGGCAGCAAAAATAACTGCCTACAAGAGGAAGTAAAAAATACAACATTTTGTACATTTTACAGGCATATGTATCTTTCATGAAGGTATGTGATCTCACCTTGAAGAGTTGTTGCACCAACCAGCCATGATACCCTTTCAGGGCTACTTCATAGGCTTTGGTGATGTTGACTCGAATGAGGTTTGGGTTGCTATCATCCTTTTCGCCGTCCACCATGCTCTGTAGGAAGACTTGAATAAATCGTAGTCCCCTTCGGATAAAGCAGATATGTGCAATGATTCCTGGTGTAATCTGTGCTCAAAAACACACAACACACACAAATCAAAATCTATAAAACTTGAAAAGTAAAATTTCACCTTTTTAGCCACATGAGAGCCAACGTCGCTCCAACATTGGGCCAACGTGCTCCGTGCATTTCTTTCTCTGCCTCCAAAATCTGCTGGAGTGTCTTAAACCGTCCCGGGTTGGTATTATAAACTGCCTTGATTTTCTGTGAATAAACCGAACAAATTATTGTAACATTACTGACAGATTTGAGAGTGGAGTGACAGTTTGTATTCATACTTACTATGATGTTGTCAGAGATGTCAGCTTTTATTGGTAGTAAAATTGTAGGGCCAAGACAGTCTGAAGAGGAATATTTACATAGAATTAAAGGACTGAAACTAAGATGAAGGTCATGAGACAAAAACTACTGGGCCTCAGTGAGAATGTCATCATTTTAGATCTTTTTGGGGTCATTGCCCCTAATGCCCCTTTCACCACAGCAAACACCTCGAACTTACAAACTGTCTAAAACCGCCTTCCACCGGTGATAGATCCCTGATTCTATGGATCGGCTGCAAGTCGTTGGTACGATGATGTCAGACATTTCCTCTCACCAGTGATACATCCCATGGTTCTGTCTCCTGCTGACACCCACTTAGAGGTATCTCCATTGGAAGGACTTGGTCTTCCATGATAAAGCTTCTTCGTTTTCATCAAAATCTCCTGCTGGATGAGGCAAATCTCTGTGGAATTCAGCCAATGCGCAAATTTGCGATTTCTGATGTATCCATTCACAGTCTCTGTCTTTGCATGTTGGTGCTCGACATTTTTCATGGGGACCCCTGCTAGACTAGGTTTGTTCCTACCAGGACTCAAACCAATACATTTTGTTTTACAAAAGCAGGTTCTTATACCACTAGTCCATCCAGCTGAATATATACACATACAGTAGAGTTGTATTTCTATATAATAATAATAATAATAATAATAATAATAATAATAATAATAATGTATACTTTAATTATCACAATTATCACTACAGTCATATAAATACAAGTTATACACCTTACAACATCATTATTATTTTCTGTAACTGACCCATCCCTGAGGAGCAGTGGGCAGCCCCAATTAATAAAGTGGGGAGCTTGGGTCTCAGGGTCTTGCTCAAGGCATGTAAAATCAAGGGCTGGGATCAAACCCCCAAAACCTCCAAATGTGGGAAAACAGCTCTACCTACTGGGCTGACAGAAGACAGCTTTTAGCACCTGATCTGTTAGAGGAAACTACACAGTGCTACCTACTGTATTGTGTCAGTGTGATGCATGTGATAATCCCCATTGAAACATATCTTGTTTCAGGGACATTCTCATCTTGTATTGCTCTCACAGCATTTTCAACTCTCTCTCAAAATTTGTGGCTAAAACAAAATGCCCCTTGAGACCATAGAGCATTAAATAAAATAAAAAACACACACCTTTGCTCGTTCTGCAAAGCATTAAAAGTAAATAAAATTTACATAAACGTCACAAAAATTGTTCCCCATGAGTTTTGCTTTTTGCTTTAGCACACACAGACAAACACAGGTGTAAATCATATTGTGGCTAGCAAGGCTGGGGTCAGTTTCCTGAGGTCTTTACATTAGGGCTTTTTAAATAAGTTATAAAAATATTTGTTCCCGTTTAAGAGCAGAAGGAGCAGTAGATGATGTCCTAAAGTAGATGACTAATTATGTAAAATACATCAAATTTGCATTTATGAATATACAACCAGAATGAACAGGGCTTTAATAACTTATTAAAAAGGTGGCAAAATTTTTTTGAAAAACAAGAAAAACAACGTGGACAAGGTGGAAAGATCTTAATATTAACAAAAGACTTCCTCTCAAAGGTTTCACATAGCAAATTCAATAGAGGCCCTTCGGCATATTAATACAGAATGAAGTTGCACAAAGATGCCCTGGTGCACCCTGCTGCCAGTGTATGGGCAAAGGTAACTCAACACCGTACTAATCAATTTTCACTGCTAAAAATCCAGGCCAGTGGATTAAATTATGCATGTAAAAGGACAAGGAAGGGGAGCAGCATGAGAGAAAGATGATCTGAAAAAGATTATCCCTTGGGAAGATCATTTCATTATGCTTGAGAAGAGATGTGACAGATTTCCCTTCAGTTATTATTAAAGTTAAAAAAAAACCACAGGATGAAGTTATAGTGCAGCAAAAACTGTTGTAGGCCCTAAGCTATAATATACAATAGAAACAACATAGCTCTTTCTCTATGTGTTCCATCTGGCCTTTAGTCTAACAGTTCACTTTAATGTCCAAAAAACAAAAATTACAATCAGTAATGTACGTCAACGCTTGGAAACATCACTTACCAAAGAATGTTGGAAGGTATGACACGGCCTCCAGAAATGGTCTTGTTTCCACCCTTCTATCAGCTGGAAGCTGCCTGAACTGGTGCTCCATTAACAGAGCCATCTCTCTGACCAGACACCCTCTACTGAAATAATAGCAGCAGGTTGTCAAAGCTCTACAGTGGAGTACTGTGAAACCCAGAAGAAACATGCAATACCCCACCCTGAGAGAACAGCGCACACACATAAACAAAAACATACACACACACACACACACACACAAGTAGAGTTACCTACATTGAAGCCGTCTGGTGGCTGGGTGAATATCCAGCTGACTTCCCTTGTGATAGATGTTGTTCTAAAATATATTTTTTCAGTTTAACAGTCTGATAATAGAGAATTAAATTAAATAAAAAACACACACCTCTGCTCATTCTGCATAGCATTAAAAGTAAATAAAATTTACATAAACGTCACAAACATTGTTCCCCATGAGTTTTGCTTTTTGCTTTAGCACACACAGACAAACACAGGTGTAAAACATATTGTGGCTAATAAGGCTGGGGTGAGTTTCCTGAGTTCATTACATTAGGGCTTTTTAAATAAGTTATAAAAATATTTTTGAGCAGAAGGAGCAGGAGACAGAAGAATAGACAAAAACAAACAATATGCTCTGACCGGCAGACACTAGTACTTTTCAGTCACGTGCTGGATCAATGCTCACTATGGAGTTTTGATGAACATCTCAAAATGATGACACAACTGCTCATCTATTAATTACTGAATTTATTTTACTTGACCTTTTTACTTTGCAATTTATATACTATATATAACTGTTGATATAATTCAACAGTACATATGATGATATCACCATAATCAAGTACTAGGAAAACTGTAGATTGTCCTAAGGTTCTCTGGCTAGTTGAAGAAAAGCATGATTTTTCTCTCTGCAAAAATCCAATTTTGACTTTGGTTGGTCCGTAATTACTCGGTGAGTGTGGAACGCCAATGTCCCATTATGAACCAGGTGTTGCTGTTACCTTCTTCTATCAGTCATTTCTGAGGATATCTTACCAGTGTGGGCTATTACATGTGGTGACTCCTGCCCGGCACAGGTTGAAGCTGGGTCTTAGTTTTTTAAGTGGCCAACTACACTGCTCTCAGAACAGTAAGCTGTTCTTAGCACTGAATTAGCGGCATAGAAACGAGAAGATGGAATCGAGAATATCATCCAGACGAGGAAACCCCCCACCTGTGCCCTCGACCCCTTTCCAAGAGCCCTAGTGAAAACTAACGTCTCTTCCATCAGTCCCCTGGTTATTGCTGTAATAAACCAAACCCTCCAGGCTGGCTTTGTTCCATCTGACCTAAAAGCCGCCATAATCAGAACACTCCTCAAAAAACACACTCTCGATCCAGAATTTTTTGCAAATTACAGACCCATTTCCCAACTCCATTTCCTCTCCAAAGTACTGGAAAAAGTAGTTACTGCCAACCTCCAGGACCACCTCAAATACAACAACCTCTGTGAAACCTTTCGGTCTGGTTTCTGCTCCACCCACAGCACAGAAACAGCTCTGCTTAGAGTCACAAATGACCTACGGATGGCAGCAGATGCTGGTTCACCTTCCCTCCTGATTCTCCTTGATTTGTCTGCTGCCTTCGGCACAGTTGACCACGGAATACTCCTACACCGCCTACATCACACCATGGGACTCACTGCCACCGCCCTAAACTGGTTTCAATCCTACTTCACCGAATAGAATACATTTCCCCTGGATGTGCAAGGTCCCGGACACATACCGTCAACTGTGGGGTCCCCCAGGGATCAGTCCGGGGCCACATTCTCTTCATACTGTACATGCTCCCCCTTGGCCATGTCATTAGTCGATATGGACTCTCATTCCATTGCTACGCTGATGACACGCAAATCTACATTAAAACTGACACATCCTCCTCTGCAGCTTCTCCATCCTCATCGTCATAATCATCATCATCTTCCCTGTCAACTCTCCGCGCTAGTCTTGAGGAGATACAGGTGTGGATCAAAAACAACTTTCTCCAGTTGAACAGCTCCAAAACCGAAGCAATTTTAATTGGCACCCCACATCAGATCCAGTCATCGTCCATAACCAGTATTACCTTCTCTTGTCACGACTTTCCCCTCTCTTCATCAGTCACCAACCTCGGCGCAAGATTCAACCCTCAACTCACTTTTGAATCCCACATCAAACACATCTGCAAGATCCAAATATTAAAAAAGGACTTAAAACTTTCTATTTTGGCAGAAGCTATAACTTTTAATTAACATTGCTAATTTTTGGTCATATTTATATATAATTATTATTATATCTTGTATTGATGCTTTTATCAGCTGTTAGTTTGTAGCACTTTGAGATGGGATCCAAATGTAAAGTGCATTACAAATTAAATGCATTATGATTGTATAATTATCCTCTCTGTGTTAGAGTTAGTACAGCACCAGGGCCCACTGATCATAGATCTTTGGTCCTTGATGGGGTCTTGGCTAATAGGTCGATCGGTCGGCCAAATAGTTAACGGTGGGAGGGAGCTAGTCTTCCAAGTAGTCATTCCAATCCAACTTCAAAAGTGCTCCCGCCATCTCCTGGTGATGGGCAGATAATTTTACCATTGTTCATAAGCCCTGCGCTCTGTTTTGACAAAACTTTTCTTGTTTCATGTTTTTAGAAAACTCTCTGACCCTTATTAGACCTTTTGGGTTGTATCAAGTCACATTATTCTGTTTAGTAACTCCTCACATACTGTAACACGCCAGAAAAAATTATACTTATTGAATAGGACATGGGTAACGCCTCTTCCTCTGTGGCCCCTATGGCCTGTGGTGTCCCCCATGGCTCAATCCTTGGCTCCTTACTCTTTAGTATATGCATGCTGCCACTTGGTTGTATGATAAACAGGTTCAGACAACTGACACTGTTTTCAAAAAGAAATAGTGACTCAAAATGTAATCAACCAAACAAAGGGTTAATACTGTTTTTCACTTCAATGTATGTTATTTCTTATGAAACTCATTCAGTTTGAGTACTTTCCCATTTTCATAAATTACATTCATGATTTGTTTTTCCATCCAGCTTCCCATTAAAAAGCTGGATTTCACCTTACTTAGTATGACTTTTAGTCCACAGTTGTCCATTGTGGCGGTTGAAGTAATGTTTATTGTAGTTTTCCAGAGTAACAGGACATTCTGGTGGATGGCAGATCGTCTAACAGGCAGTTTGGGTGTTTTAAAGTCATATTTCAACATACATACTACTGTTCGTACATTGTAGCTGTTACCGTTCATATATATCTATGATTACAGTTGTGGGCGCTCGATATTATTTACGTCAACCGGAAGTGGGAATCACGTGAAATATGACGTCAGTAAAAAACGCTGTATTCAAGTAAACAGAGAACGGTAGGTGGTTATCGCATTGTAGTTTTGATTGTCCTATCTCAGTTTAAACAGTTAACATTGACTGTTTCACTACCAGTAACAATTGTAACCGGGTCCGCTTTTTTCCTGGGTCGGTGACGTTACAGACAGAGTGAAGTTGGCCCCGTTGCCGTTAGCTTAGTTAATAGAGTAGCCAACAAGCTAGCATTGTCAGGATACGTGAGCTGGTGGGATAATTGTTGGTTATTATGTGTGGTGATTATTATCCAGGTCTATGGCTGTGCCGACCTTCTCGGCTCATGCGCCTAGTCAGTCCCGGGCTCAGGCAGCACAGATCCAGCGGCGGGAGCAGGAGAACTGGAGGCGCCAACAATGGGATGAGCATGCTCGGTACTTCAGAGAGGAAGACACCCGCTGCCAGAGACAGATGATGTGGAGCTCCAGCGACTCCTACCAGCAGAGGTAACTCCATCCGCCTGGGCTGCTATAACATGATTTTATGATTACCTCCGCCATGGAAGGAGGTGTTTTGCAGCATTTAAAACATAAAATAAAACAATACGCCGTTTGGAGTACGGACCTCACAAAGTGGCTATTGCTACCTTTCTTCCAGTGGTTCCTTTAATTTATGTGTGGGGATGGAACTGTGGGCTAAGGGGGCTGAACAGAGATGCTGAAGTGGAAGGCACAGGGGACTACCAGCTACAAAGTGTTCAAGAGAGTTTGTTGGAGTTGTTGGTAGATTAAGGTGCTGGCAATTAAGACATCAATAGAGAAATCTGCATGGATTATTCCTAAACATAGGGTACTGTTGTACATTGGCAGAGGTTTGCGCTCTCTGAATGCTTTTTATAGTTCCATTACTGTTATTGATGAGGTTTTCAGTTTTCTATTATAGTGGCCATTGAGGGTTAGCTGGGGCATCAACATTATACATTCTCTTTTGGTGCAACTCCTTGGAAGGCTCTGTAAATAGCATATATCTCTGGTTGAGTGAGGTACTAATTCACAAACAACGCCCCAAATAAACTATTTTACACATACACAGGAAAAATCTTATCTGAATCTTATCTAATCACACATTTTCTGTACATATACATATAATCAGCAAATACTATGTGCTACATATATAATGTGTCTTTCCATTCAAGATTTTCAGTCTATATGCATTCACCATTAGCCATGAGGTAACAACCACTGACATTTGAAGTCAAAATATCATTGATAATCTTGTTAAATTGCACCTTGTGGATAGATAGATACTTCATTTATCCAGAGGGAAATTGAAGTATGAGGAGCATCGATACAGATTCATAAAATATAATAATAGTAATAGTGCAATTGCAGTAATACAATGAATGACTACAAAAAATACTTGGTAATAGTGCAATTGCAGGTTCAACAATACGTTGAATGAATGTACGGTATGTGTTGTACGAAATAGTGCAAAAAGCAATGTGCAATAACCTGCCTAAAAATGAAAGTGTATAGTAAGCTAGGCTTCAAACAGTTTCTCTTCTGCAGTTCTGTGAGGAATTGAAAAGTCTCATGGCCTGGAGGACAAATTAATTCCTCAGTCTGTCTGTGGAGCAGGGCAGTGACAGTTGGCTAAGGAACATTTTGTCCCTGAAGTTACATGTTTGAACCAGGAAAATTAGACGAGGAGCAAATGGAGAAGGTGGGCAGGGGGCTGTTTCAAGAAGTGGTCTTAACACACTCTGAGTTAATGACTGAGCTCAAGCTTGATCAAGCCTAAGATGAGAAACTCGGGATATCCGGTTTCAGAACAGCAGAGTTGGTTAACACCGGGTTGAACGCTTACACATAGACTATAAAAAGCCATCATAAATAGATCGATTCATCATTAAATTGCTTTTTGATTTAAAACATTTATAATATCACTCGGTCTCTTTTTACCAGTAGCTTTAATATAAAACATTAAAGCGATGTTGATGTTAAAAAAAACGGAAAGGATCGCAAAGACTTTTCTTGAAAAGAGGGAGGCTCTTCGAAACCAGGAGGACTGTCTCATCCACAGTTTGAGATGCACGGTTTGAGAATTTCTTTCAGATAAATAACGTAATAAAAGCTGGTTCAATCTGGGTCTCTTGGTTCTCTCTTGACGTCAATCTATTAGCATGAAAAATGATTAACAGACATGTGACATCTGACAGCTCTGCTTCAGCTCAGAAGGAGGAGGAGTTGGGAGCAGCCTTGGGCTTCCTTGAAGTTAACCTGCCAGCGAGCAGTTTAGGTTCACAGAATAAGTAAGTGAGTCAGAGCTCAACTGATCCCGCTTTCTGGAACGGAAAACCCAGAGTTTTCTTCATCTCAGGCCTAACCAACTCAGAGTTTCCATTAACCCCTGCTTCTTGAAACAGACCCCTGGTCGGAAGGATCATGTTTCTTGTAAATTGTGTGTTTGGCCCCCCTGCATGTGTTTTTCTTACATTGGGGAGCGATGGCAGCAGGGCATACTCTGAAAAGAAGGCAAGCCGGGAGAGACAGCGTAATGCTATGGTAAATGTTCTCCTAGGACACCATTGGTCCAATTAAGCATCCGTGGGATTTGCCTGCAGACTTGTCTGATCCACAGTTTAGTAAACTGTGCACGTGGATTCGATAAGACTCTTATTTGTCTCATGTGAGACTAGGGGGGCTCCCTATAACACTTTGTCTCAAGTACATTCTCTGTCGGTTTCAACAGGAGACAAATGGTAGACATTGTAGTGGCCAGATAAATCGACTTTTTTGCTGTGTCGTCAGTATGTCAGCATACCACAGACAGAGGGTGAAGGATGAAAAGGAGGCCAACCTCCAGCAGCGCAAGAATCGACTCAGGGCAATGCTTCAAGACGAGCAGGACTATCTGGAGAAAGAGCTCAGGGAATTGGTTCCTAACAGGAGCACATTGGCAAGTCAACTGGTACAAAAAACTGATGAACTCTGTGCAGCAAGAGAACAAAGAAGGAAAAAGGTTGGATATTTCCCTTTCAGTACTTCACAATGATCTTCTACTGCCAATGCATAACATTTATTTTTTCATCTTTTTTATTCCTAGCTTGCACAAGAGCTGCTGAGGGAGCGCTGGAAGAAAACCAACCAAGAATTGAGAGAGGTAGTTATGTTTCAACTGTTCCTGCAAATGTTACATGTGCCAAACATCGGACCCCAAAACCTGTCTTTTGTGACTTGATGAATGGGCTCCATAAATCTTTTCATGAGCCTGTGTACTTTGAGAGCTCTACAAGGAGAACAAACTGACATGTTTTGGTCATGGACTTGATCTGGAAGCTTGTCTGGTTTGTAATGCAGATATTCTATGCCTTTTTAATGAACTTGCATTCAGTTCTTACTTAAGAGAATAAATAGTTCAAATATCCCTTCTAAGTGTCACATCCATCCATGTCTGTTTTTGTCTAAGTTTGCTCTTTCAATCTGTACACAGGTTGAGTCAGCTTTACAGAAAGATCATGTTGTCGCTCAATGGCAGGAGCAGATATCTGAGAAGAAACAAGTAAGACATTCAACACAGCTGTCAGATCAAACATTTCAGCCTCTGTTTATTGAAGTGTTTCAACTTTGTATCTATAAGTAGTAGTTTTGACAGAGGAAGGGCCTTGAAGTGGAGCGCCCACTTCATCATGCCGATGATGACACCTAAAACCCCACGTCATTAAACTTAATGATTATCCTTTTAGATCACTATTTGTGTAAAAAATCAATCTTTAAACTGTGCATATATCACCTGTGAGCACATGTGAGTTGTCTGATACAACCCTTCAAGGTTGTACTGAAATTGCGAAAGTTTGGCACCTGGAAATTAACAATTTCTCCAAATTGCAGCAATTTGTGGAAGAGCAGGAGGAGGAGAAACGGTTTGAAAATGAGTTTGAGAGGGCCCGAACAGAGGCTTTGGAGAGGATGAGGGAAGCAGAGGAGAAAAAGAAGGAGGTGGAGCAGAAGAGGTTGGAAGAACTTTGCAAACAGATGGAAGAATTAAAGCAGAGGGAAGAGGAGGTACTTAGAACTTGGACAAAGTATATGTGCTGTCAGAAATAATATTAAAGATTTGTTTTATTAGCATTTTTTTCTCCGTTAGGCAACTCACTTAAAGAAGGAGGAAGATGCTCTACTGATGAAGCAATGGGAACTGGAGAAAATAGAGGAGGAAAGGAAAGAGGTGGAGGAGCGACGAAAGAAGTCTGAAATGAGGTAAGGGAACCTCTTTTCTACATATTACTGAACACAAGTGAAATTATTCTTCCCTTTGACGAGTATTTGGCTTGAATGGATTTGTTCACCATCAGGCAATTCTTGATTCGGCAATATCGTGCTCAGCTGAAGCAGAGAGCCCAACAAATCCAAGAAGAACTGGTTGGTGTAATACGCTCTCTTTTGATACAGTATATTTTCTTTTGCCTGCCTCTCATACCTACCTTGAATTCTTCTGTGCTGACCAGGAGGCCGATCGTAACATTCTGGCAGCCCTGCTGGAAGGGCAGGTTGAAAACAAGAGGATGGAGACTGTGCGAAGGGAAAGGGCTGTCGCTGACACTGCTTGGATGAAGTGTGTGATTGAAGAGCAGCTTCAGTTTGAGCGAGAGAGAGAGGCTGAGTTTGACATCTTATGCAGGTTAGCATTAAGTGTTAGTAAACTCTTACTATGTAGGGCAGGACTTCTGCTTATCCTCATAAACAACCCAACCAATCTCATCCAATTTAGAGAAGAGGCTCAACATGTGTGGGAGAAACGAGAAGCGCAGTGGGAGAAGGAGAGAAAAGCCAGAAAACGGCTAATGCAGGAGGTGATTTGATTTCAAATCAAAAATGAACTTTAGTCTAGTTAAAAAAAAATTGCAACTATGAAATAACAACTATTGTGTCTTCCTCATTAAAAGGTTCTTTTGGGGAGAAAACAGCAGCTGGAGATGAATATGCAGAAAAACCGTGAAGCTCAGGAGGAGTCCCTGAGGAGACGAGAAGATCTGATACGGGAGTTGGAACGGGAAAAGGAGCTCAGACACAAGGAGAGGGAGCAGGAGGAGAACCTTAAAACGGCACGGATGCAAGAGATAAATTCTCAGGTCAGTTCAAAGTGCAATATGTTTGTGTTTTCATAGCACTTTTTATCCACATACCATTCTCACCTTAAAGAGGGCAGGGCCTCGTCCAAATCATGGTCCACGTTTTTCTTTCATTGTCTGTTTGATCCGGTTAGTTTCAGTTCACATTGCAACTTTGTGAGCAGTTTAAACATCTTTTAGTGACCTACTTACGTCCTGATATCATCACTTGTGTATGATTGATTGGCTTGTTCTCTCAATTTGGCGTAAGTTGTTCCCTAGGTTCATAATTTTCATCTTCACAGAATATTTTAGTTTCAGCATTTGTTTTTTTCCTCCTTCAGTTAAATACATTGTCTATTCCTTTCCACAATAGCCACATTTCCAACATTTTCTTTCTCCCAATTACTATTAACTTGAGATAGTATCCAGCTGTAACTTGCTTTAATTGTTCTGGAAGTTTGAACAATTGAAGTACATTCAAAACAAGTAACAAAACCATGTTTCAGTTTGATATGGTCCAAAAACACCTCTTTATGGTCCAGATGAAACTGAAAAGTCTGAAAGGACAGACCAGCAGGATAGGCTGGAAAGCACTAACGGTGATAACACAATAGCAGCATATTATGTATATTTGATCCCTAAATTGTTGTTTGCAGGTGGAGCAAAAGCACAAAGAGCAGAGAGAGGAGCTGTTAAGAATAGAACAGGAGGAGAGGGAGCAGAGGGAGGCTCTTCGAAACCAGGAGGACGAGCAGAGGCTGGAGATGCAGAGGATGGTGCAGAAAGGATATCAGGAGAAGGTAATAGATGGAAGTTGCAAGAAAGCAATGATCCATGTTCATATAAGATCCACTGTACCTTCAAAGTTAATAAATGCTTGAAACTGTCGGTTTCAGATTTACAGCAGGCCTCGATCAGCCTGGACCTGAGCAAGGCCGAAGCCAAAACACACTTGTGATGTATATTTCTCTACTTGTATCTAGTTTTTTAAAGTCTTAAAATATTCACGTGCCTTTATATTGATGTCATCTGTCCAGTTACTGTAGCTGTCCATAAGCATCTCATATTGAAACCTTTCATAGCTGGGATGGAGTAGATCAATTTCATAAAACAATAATTCTTTAAATGTGCATATGAACAGGAGTGTAATATTTTGAGGCAGATTTGAAAAATGCTAACATTTTTTAATGCCAAGTTGAAGACTTAAATGTATTGTAGGTTCAAAGTCCATATGATGTATTATCTAGATTTTACTAATAATTTATTGCTGACTGTAGAAATTTTTATATTTGGAGCTCTTTATTTTCTATCCTCATTTTTACTGACTGTTCAATAAAAAGTAATGAAAGAAATCAATTCAGTGTTTTGTATTAAGGCAATGAAGAGTGAGACATGATTTAAAGAATCCACAGGTTATAGTTATAAATAAGGTTTATTTAGAAAATAATTGTTTTTCCTTTGTTCGGCTTCACAGCTGTATGACACAGTACATCCCTGCACTCCACTGAAAGCACACAAAGGGACATTAGCTTGACCAGATTCCAAATGACTATGAACCCTGCAACACTTGTCTACAGTTCTGTCCCATATGTTGCACATTAAATATGAAACTAGCAGAAATGGAACAGAGCACATAGCAGAAGTGGAACAGAGCACAAAACATATGTACAAATGGCTATTAGAGCTGATTAACATCAAAAACACCGCAGGGACACACAAGATAGCAGAAGAGTAGACGTACACCAAATCTTTCAACTTGGTTCTGGGGAACAAAACTTTGCCCTTGAACAAGTACTATTTGCATTCACTGACATGAGAAATGGACCTACATAAATAGCTGCAATTAATGCACTGCAGGCTCTATTACTATGACGGGGGACTGATCTTAGAAATAGATTGCAGCAAACATGATATTTTCAAAGCTTCCGTGTGCACCCAACATTAAATTTAATTTAAATGGCAGTTTGTTTTTTCGATTAAACTCAACTGTACGGTAGTTTAAATTAATTAGGAAGCTCTTCAGCAAAGTCAATCTTTGACAGTAGTGTTCAATTCATGACTCATTTAGAGCTTTTACAACATCCATAATTGTTGGACTAATAACATGAACCAATATTATGTTGAACTTCTGTACTATGCTTAATTCTTTCAATAAAAGCCATTTATATTTTTGAACCAATTAAAAATTATCTGTATCTAGTCATATTAAAACCATTACAAGTCCCAAGCTAGCATGCTGCTTGAATATCATTTAGTTATAATTCAACCCCAAGAGAAATTGTGCCATTACAGTTTGTTTTCCTGCTGCAAAGTTTGTGACTTCTTCCCTTGATACATGGATTTGTCCAGAGTTGGCATTAAATATTGACAACTTTTATTCATAAATTAATACCACAAGTAGAAACAGAACAAAATTATTTATAATAAAACTGAGATGCTGATGGCTTTGCAGCCCTTTGAACTATTAGTTTGTATTCTCCTTTGTGGTGATGGTGACAAGCTGCTTGGCTGCCTTTGCAATGTCATAAGCACACTGGATGACTTGCTGTGTGACCAGCTGCATATCTGGTCCTGCGCAACCCTCTGAAGGCACCGCTTTCCTGCACTCGCTCTGAAGCCTGTACGCACTGGAGGTCAACAAACGCAAGGAGCCTCTCACAGTCTCCGAACGTGGCTTCTGTGGAGAAACGTTAAAATACATTATATTAAATAAAATCAAATGGAAGGTTTCTGCGCAACATTGACTTCTGCACCGCCTAGGAATCAATCTGACCGGAATATATTTTTGTTTGTCTAACACACTTTTAATATGTATATATTTCACAATAAAAAATTACATTTAGGAGTTAAGAACCAAGGAAAAAATATTTAACAATGAAGGGTATTTAAAATGACGTTATCTATAAATTAATATTTTTTTCAAGAAATTCTCTCATTCGCCCTGTAGTACCCCAGAATAACCCTTGGTGTACACCCCTGCCAGAAAAAATATGATACTCTGTGTGGCACAGGGTTAATTGACTTGAATTGAATTTCCTTATCCTTTTCTTCTGGCATAAAACATAATAAATTGGTTCCTTACCTTGGGAAAAAGAGCAGCCATTTCTGTTACAGCCACATGTATTCTTTCTGAACACTGTATGAAGCTGTAAAAAAGAGTCAAAAATGAGTCAAAAATGTTGGATGTCATATAAAAGTAACATTGAAATCTCAGAATCAATATTGAACACAAAAAAAGTAACAATCAACCAAAAGCTTTTTCATGCAAGTCACCTTACAATTTAATATGCATCACTCATAGTCAAGTTAATACAGTTCTATCTAATCTATTGTAATGCCCAAAATGCACCATGCATCAGGTTAACATCATCTACAAGAACAAGCTATCCAACATTCATTCAAGTATTAAGTACATGTCAATTTCATCTCCTAATAAATGATGGCTTCACAGCAGAAACATCCACCTGAAAAAACATGTTACACCTAACACAGTCCCCGATGTCATTGAAAAGCAAGACACTGGAGAAATAACATCAATTAGTTGTAGCAAGTTCATAATTAGTTCTCGGAAGGAGAGAAACATGGCAAGAAGTTAAATCTTAACACACAAACACATTCAGCAGCAGGCAGCGATAAGAAGAGTAGTAGGTGAGAAAAGACGTGAGTCAGTGAGAAGAAAATAAAACTGTGCCTGGGAGGCAGAGACAAAGGCCAGAGTACCAGGAGGTGGGGTCAGGGGACCGGAGGCTTGGTGGCTGAAGGGGAGGAGGGAGCTTTTCGGCCCAGGGCATCAGAGTGCTGAAACATCCCAGACTGTGCCTGAGCCTGCGGACACCTTCACGCTCATTTGATCTGCTCACAGGGGTGAGGGATGGGTGAGGGATGGGTGAGGGATGGGTGACATCATGACGCAAATCATAACGGTGAAGATTGAAGCAGAATGAGGGAAGGAGTACAAACAAAAGGGGAAATGATAGGCAATGCCAACAGCTCAACACAATAACTATGATTGTAAGAGGAACTGAAAATGTAATACTGAGGGAAGGAAATGAATGCCAAACACATTCTAACATGATAAAGATCCACTTCTTTACAGATTCTGACCTGTCATGTTTGTTTTCCTGAGCAGCTCGCAACAGCTCTTGAATATTCTTAGTGATCTGCTCAGTTTTGCGGATGACGTCCTCCGTGCTGGGAAGCGTGGGATCCGACTCCATCTCAAGATCATCCATCTCTGGAATAGAGCTGCCCTCTCCCAGCCATCCACTGCTCTTCAGCCTCCCTCTCCTGCACAAACTGCAGACATCCATGAGAAATCAGGCCTAGTGCCAAAATCCATGCTCATAGTTTTTACTCTGAAGGCAAATAAAAGCACTGAAACCCAATTTTAACTGCATTTAGGATTCACAAGGGTATGTCATTTAGTACGAAACACCATTGTGGGGGATGATGATCTCACCCCGAATCATCCATCTCGGACTCGTTGAATGCGTTGTCATAGTCACTCTCAGGCATGCTGCTTTGCTTCTCAAACTTTGAAGCCTAGAACAAAAAAGACAGCAAACACTTGTGCAAAACGTTTCGTATCAGACAATAAGAAAAGAAAACACAAAGAGCAGTTCTAAAATTTTGCAACGTGTCAGATTCAACAACAAAGAACCAACTCATTTATTGTACCCCTTCTGTTTGTTTTATAGCAAAGAAAATTGTAAACAAGTGAAAGCAGTGCAGAGCGCTTTGAGTGAAACGAGCAATTAATGCGTTGAAGTAGGGCCGTCACAATATGGTCACTTTACCTCACTATTTATACAGGAGTCACAGCAGGGATATATGATTGTGGTATCTACACAGAGTTTGAAAATAGCTGTTCCGTCTGTCAAATTCATCTTTAACACTGCATTTTTTTTTATCTCTCTTTTGGAAAATGAGGTAAACTCAAAATAGAAGTGCAGTGAGATCCAGTCTAAGAAGAACAATTGCAGTACAAAAGAACAATTTCATTTAATAAGTGAAAAGGAAACCAGATGAACTAAAATGTGAACTCTGCAGGATCCCCTGCACAGGTGCATTTCACTGAAGACCGTAAGAAAAAATCAATCGCAGATGTGCCCCTTGCACTACTTGTTTTGTATCTGATAAAAGATTCAAGGTACCATTTTATAATAAGACTCCCCTTATTATGGATGTATAAATAGCTTAAATGTAGTTTAATAATTACACTGTAAACACTTTACAAATCATTAACAAGCTGCTATAACTCGTGAGATATAAAGGCTTTCAGAAACCTGATGTTGCCAGTTGCCAAGTTAGTACTGCTAACTGGATATTGCCAAACAGTGACCCACACTGATAAATTGAGAGCTATGTTATAAGTTGTTTAAGTGTTTACAACTCATTTTATCTCCAATAATGAACCATTTATAAATCCCTTCAATTTTCAAAATATTCAGTATAAAAAGGTTACATTTCATTTATTCCCCAGAAACTCAACAAAAATCCCACTGACAGAATAAGTCAACATTCATTTTGTAACCATGGAAACAGAGAAAAACAAGCCCTTTAATTCCAAGCTAAATTACTTCAGGATCTTGTGTGTGTGTGGAAAGTTTTGTGAAAAAATAAGTAATTGATGGACAAATTATTTACATCATAAAAATACATGTATAGTCTCATTAGTCCATATCACTGATTTAATCAGGAACAACATCGTGACAGCCCAACTGTGAAGCAGGAGCACGGATTTAATTTGGACCATTGACAAAGAATTAGTAAAAAAGGCTATCCAGATCACCACGATAATCAAATGTGATATTTCAATTTGCCTATGAAATGGGTTGAACTCCTGACAAAACGATGGATTTATGGATGACTGACAAACTTCTACTGATGAAATTGGTTAAAAAATAAATAAAAATCATGACACACGAGCCTTATTCAATCTTCATATGAAAGGAAAATAGACCCAAGACCGTGTTTCTTTAGGTCAAGGCTCAGAATAATATGGCATATACAATAACTCAAAATACACAACTATTAAAATGTCTCAAAGAAGGTAAGTATGTCTTATCTTTACATCCGACTTTAGTCTGCTATGTTCACTGTAATTTATTTGTATGCAGATATACGTTTAGAATCAGGAAGAGGAGGCAGACAAGTACACTCAAGCCAAATAAAACCAACAACATACATTTTCAAACTACAAGTTTCTAAATAAAATCCTGCATTAGGAAATGTGGTTTCCATGTTTAGTTGAATTTTTTTTTACCGCTTCACCAGAAAAACACATATTTTAGACAATCAATAGGAAAAGCCAATATTTGTGTATTAAAGAAGTAAAAGCATGCGTTGGAGGTTAATATTGCAGTTGTTCAAGCATCTGAAAGAGACAGGCTGAGAAGTCTTCTCCTGACACTGAGTATTTGAAATGAAAAGTGTGATGTCTTTAACAACTCAAAAGTTATATAGCCATTTTATGAAAAAATACTTATTTCTGGAGCAAATACAAAAAGTGTTCAAATTAGCAAGTGAAACATCAGGAGTGCAATTTTCAGTTCAGGCGTCAGTGTAATGAACAATGCTGCACAATTCCACTCGTTTATCTGCCTCAGAAGTACGACGCTGAGGAAGGCAAGTATCTGACGGTGAGAGCAGCAGGTTCATGCAGCGGGGCAGAGAAGGAGCAGCATACAGCCGGCCAAAGGCAAGTGATCAAATGTAGAAATGGTCAGGAGTCCACGTGGGTTTGCTGCATCCCATGAAATTTGGACGGAGTGAAGCTGTACTTAACCTTCTGAGCACTTTCATCCTTCGACCAAGACATGGTGGATGGAAATGAGGGGAGGGATGAGGAGGTCACAAAAGCGCCCCTTTCCGTCTAGAGACAGGGTTCAAATCACATTTTAATCTGTGGTTTAATCAGACACAGTATGTCGAGACTAGAGTTGTGCAGCAACCATGACCGTTGCATCCAGCACTGGAAAATGTAATTATTCGAGAAGGGTGAGCATAAGATAAATAAAGGCAACTTAGACAATTAAAAACAGATTTCCTTAGCTCACAACCACTTCCTTTCTGAACTGGGTGCGAGGAAAACAAATTACGACTAAAGAGGAAGTGGAGTTGATCCATGGAGACAAGAGTATGATTCACAAGCTTAAATATCTTATTTAAATAGAAGAGAAGTGAAACAGATGAGAAGAGCTGAGTTTGTGAAATGATCATGCATTACAAAAACAGTGTGTTTGTATGGTAGTTTTAATGCTTCATCAAAATAAAAGAGAGCACATACTTTCACAGCACATCAGAATAACAGCATCTCTTGAGTTTACAGCTATTTTTTGGCTTTGACAAACAAACAGCACCTCAGTAAACAATAAATATATGCAGGATCATGGTTTTCACTATGTATGTGGACCAGATAAGATGTAGCTGGCTCTGTCTAAACACATGACCATTTGATTACGCCATGTATGTTCCTGCCTAATACTACACAGTGGCAAGTGAAGAAGAAAAACAATAAAATAGAGAAAGAGTAGACAGAGATGAAAGACAGGATGTGGACAGGCAGGAAGGTCATTGAAACAAGGCAGTGGAGAGGAAATAGCCAAGGAGAGCAGGGAGCAGGTTTTACTTACATGAGGTGGGAAAGGTTGCAGGGTGGGGATACCCTCCTCTGGATAGGGAGTTTCCCCTCTAGGGTGGTAGGGCTTCAAGCCGGAGCCAGTCTCATACATAGACATGGGCCGGCTGGCCCGAACAGACTGCCGGAGTTTCAAGGCTGAGGGGCTGGAAGGGTTGGGGTAGTCTGAACCGCTGGGGATCTGATAGATATTGGTTGTGACCTGGCGCCTGAGAAAGATGTTCTCGCTTTGCAGAGATTGCAGCTGGAAGAGACGTCAGCAACACACTAAGAGGCGCTCTCAGCAAGCAAGTTTTAATTCCACCTCTGATCAACCTCATCCCGCTAATTCTGAAAATATTCAGATTATACACGGACAGTCTGCTATTGTCAGCCAAAAAGATTAATTTGGCATGAATAAGACGGACAATAATCTAGTGTATCATCTTGTAAAATTTTAGTCAAACACCTAAAATCATTGTTATTGCAATTATAAAGAATGCATGTATTTGCATATTAAATAAAATAGAAGAAAGAGAACTAAGTTTCCTGAAAGTGCTTCCGTATCGATGACTTAAAAACATGCCTGAGAACTTTTTCCCATTAATGTCATCTCCAATTTTCCCAATTTCACTCAATTGGGAAATCCCCAATTCGGTTTTCATTGAATATTCTAAAATACATTTTTTTTTTTTTTTTTAAATCACATTAACTTTAATTTGGGAGGGATTATTTTCTTGGACGGAATTTGCAAAGCGAGTCATAAGCAAGCCAAAGACTTTTGCATAAGTAGGTAAGAGAGTTGTATTCAGTCAAAATAAAGAATAGAGACTCAGCAATTATTAGAAGAGACATCCAGGAATGAAACACTTGTACATTTTGTCAAGGCATATATATATATATAGATATATATATATATATATATAGATATATATATATATATATATATAGATATATATATATAGATATATATATATAGATATATATATATAGATATATATATATATATAGATATATATATATATATCTATATATATAGATATAGAGAGAGAGAGAGATAGATAGATAGAGATAGAGATAGAGAGAGCATGAATGAAGAAATAAATTGCTTAATTAATGCAACCTCATGAATTTGGTGCACAGTGAATGGCAGAGCCCAGTACTGGTTGAAAAGACGAGTTCTATGGTTTGTGGTAAAGGCTGTCATTTCAATTCCTACGCAGAAGCAAAACTAAATCTACTTCCTGAGTAGTTTTGAGAATCGGTGAGCCAACACGACGCTACAGCGCTGTGCATTCACTGCTATCACTCTGACAAACACAATGAAAAGAATCAGGGATCTACATGCTGCTTAGAGACAGCCAAACAAACAAATTCTAACATGAGGGGGAAAAAAAACAAAAAACTTTCAACATGCATGAGGGCAACCAAAAATGATTTTTCAAATAGTCTGGGTTGAGCAGAGTCTCATACAGCTGTGCAAGAACACAAACAGTGGAAAGTCTGCACATTTGTAGTTTGCTTTAACACAATAACAGTGTTCAAGTTACTTTCTATGCAGTAGCCATGAAATGTAAACACACCAAACAGTACATTCACACATACTCCAAAAATACAAACACATTCTAGGCAGTAAAAATATATGTGATGAAGCAAGGCGCACGCACACAATTCCAGTTAGTCACTGTGTTCTATTAAGGGAATAAAAAACAATGTCCATAACTTCATGCTTTGTCTTAAAAAAAAAATGCTTGTTAGAAACATTAGAATCGTTCTTACTCTATTACTAAAAGAGTGAATGAACGGTGTTTGTTATTAGCTCGACACAAAAGAAAAGAAAAACGGTTAACAGTCTAGCGTGGAAATTGAACATGCTGGCCAAAACAGAGGGTGGACCCGCAGGGTATCGCAGCAAACTTATCTGGCAACAGAACATTCCTGTTCAGACAGCTCTACACTGAAGGCTCAGCCCCCACATCAAAGAGTGATGCCCCTGCTGGCCACTGTGGCCGCCCCTCAGTCCGGCCACTGGTGTTAGTGATTTTATTTGTGCAGCGCAGTGGATACCTTTTTCTGCATCAGTCTCAACTCGTCACTCAGGTTGATGTTGGCTTTCATGAGGTGCTGGATCTTGGCTTCAGATGCAGAAAGTGCGTTTTTCACTTCTACATATTCTTGCATAGTAATTGGCCCGTCTGAGAGATCAGAGTCCAGGCTCTGTGGAGGACAGAGGAGATAGAGAGTCAGCAGACTAAGAGATAGTGAGATAGGATTTTGGGCAGGGGTTTCCATTTTTGGAAATGAATGGGGGATACCTTTGTCCGATCTCCTTTGCTGGAGGGAAGCTCCTGATCTGGATCCTCATCAGAAGCCACACTGTCGTAGTCGGGCTGGTCACTGTCTTGGTCATTGTCGCTACAATGCCTGCGAGCCACACTTTTCAGGATAAATTCAACATTATCTGGTGACACACAGTGAAAATGTTACCATATATCTGAGCCACACTTGTAAGATATTGGAATGTAGTAATAATAAAATGGAGACCTTTGGGACTGGATACTGAATTCCTTTGTTGTCTGCGTTTAGCATCACTTAATATGTCAATCACAAGGGTCGCAAACTCATGAGCATTAAATCTGGCAAGCTTCTGTCGTCCCTGAGAAGAAAAAAAAATAAAGTCATGTCAGCAACAATCACAAAAATAGAGAAATTTTGCAGTAGGAAACGCTGGGTTTGAATGAGGGTTCTGTAAAGCTGGCTTGCCTGATTGCGTGTGGATGAATACTCTGGATTCACAGGGAGGAAAGGCACCACAGTTGTCTCTGTCACCAGGGTGCTGTGATTCTGTGTTGCCAACCACACTACAAATAATTATAAGAAAGATATCAAGTGTTCTGTTTATACTTGAACAGCAACACCAGCAGACTTTTCTCGTGGATCAGAGTCAGAGAACACTTCTGGATTTTACTCTACCTGCATCTGTCTCTCGTCTGTCCACTTCATCATACACATCCATGGCCAGCTCCTCAAATAAGTGATTACTGAGCTGCAAGAAAATTAGCAAGTTGGACTCCAGTAAAACCGAGGGAAAAAAATAGCTCAGAACACGGACTCTGCAAATGTACTTACAGATTGTAGTTTCTTCTTTGCTGCCTTGGCCAGTTCTGTTAAATCTAAACTTCTACAAGCAGAGAAAAACATTAATGAACGTATGCTGAACAATCGTTAGATCGTCATGTTGCACATTTCCATCTGAATAATACTTACATGTTCCTGATCCATTACAAGAGAGCACAAGAGAAAGATCAACTAAAACATTTAACGTCAGTAAGCAGAATACTTGTCTTACAGTGGCTGTTCTATTTGAATAGAATACTTAATATCTATTTGAGGTCACAGTCCAATTCAATAAACCCACTGAATGAGACACAAATAAATCCAAAAAATGGTCACTTAATATTCACTGCTCAAAATAATTAATGGGAACACTTAAATCAAAGTCCGGATCCAGATGAAAGAGACATTCAAGTTGAAAATCTTTATCGATATACATTGTGTAATTTTTTTAGAACAAAATTATGCAATAACAGTCAATGGAAATCAGAAAAATTAAAGCATTAAGGGGTGGATTCTAAATTGCACCGAAAATCTGAATGAAAAACTGAAATGACAGACTGATCCAACTCGAGTGAATTTCATCACAACAACTCATATTGTTACCCAGGAGTGCGTTTGAGCCCCCCATGCCAATGGAACCACCTTTAAATGTTTGGGCATGCTCCTATGAGATGAAAGATGGTGTCCTGGGGGATCTCCTCCCAGACCCGGATCAGGGTTCCTGGACAGTCTGTGGTCAGTGGTGGTGGCGTCTGATGCAGCGATACATAACGTCTCAAGGATTCTCAGGTGGTTTTAGGTTTGGGGAACATGAAAACTAGTCAATAGTATCAATACCTTCATCCCTACACACTCAGACCACATGAGGCTAGGTATCGTCATGAGCCAGGATGATGATGCAGCAGCATTACGTTCTCCACAGCGTCTCCAGACTCTGTCATGCCTGTCACATGACCACAGTTTGAACCTGCTCTTGTGGGTGCAGTGGTTAGCACTTCACCCCACAGCAAGAAGGTCTCAGGTTCGAACCCCGGTCCGTCCGAGGTCCTTCATGTGTTGAGTTTGTATGTTCTCTTTGGGCTTGTCTGGGTTTCCTCCGGGTTCTTGGGTTTCCGCCCACCATCAAAAACATGTGTGCTAGGAATCGGGTCAAGTTGGCCCTTAGTGTCAGCGGCTCAGGACTGATCTTACATTTGACAATCGTAATTTTTCGTTAATTTTGTTGTACACTGTATGATGACAAGAATAAAGAGCTTATCTTATCTGTGAAGAGAACGTTGCACCAATGGAGAACCTGTCAATACTGCCGTTCTCTGGTGAGCACCAATTGAGCCCCCCAATGCTGGGCTGTGACCACAGGTCCTCATGCAGTCTGTTGCCGAGTTTGGACAGAAACATCACGCCAGTAGCCCACTGGAGGTCATTTTGTAGGAATCTTTGCTCCTCCTGTTCCTCCTCACACTGACAAGTAGATACCAGTCTGGCTGCTGGGTTATTGTCCTTCTACGGACCAGTCCAGCTCTCCTCGTGTAAGGGCCTATCTCATGGAGTCTCCTCCATACTTTTGAGACTGTAATGGGAGTCATAGCAAACCGTTGCATTGCAACTGTACGCATGGATTATCAATCCTGGAGGAGCTGGACTAACTGTGCAGCATCAGTGGGCTGCAGGTACTGCCTCATGTCACAAGTATTGACCAAGGCACCAGCAGAACACAAAACTAGAGAAGAGTCGGTCAGGAAAGAGAACTACAGAGAAATGGATTGTGGCCACCACATGCAGAACCATTCCCTTTTTGGGGGTTGTCATGCTTTTGTCTCTCCGTTTCACCTGTTGTCACTTTCATTTGCACCAAAACAGGTGGAAATGATTTACAATCACTTGTGCTTCCTAAATGGACAGATCGATATCCCTGAAGTTGAACTGGTTTAACTGCGATGATTAAGTATTCCCTTTATTGTTTTTTGTAGAAGTGTAGATTTAGAACTTATGTTTTCTTACCTGTCAGCCATCTGTGGAACAATGAAGTGCTGGCCATTTTCATGATCTGTAAAGAAAAATATGAATATTCTAGATGATTTTAGAAAGCAATGAGATACGTATAGGAAATGAAAACACATTATTATTCGGATAGACTACATTCTATGTACAAACAATGCATATTAATACTATGAGCTGTTATTTCTCCTGGTGAAATTGTCCCACGTGGTATAGGGGTGTATTTTTTAACAGAAAAGTAAGGAGACCTGTAGTGACCCTCTTAACTTTATGGATGCAGCAAACCTAAAATGCAGGCAAATAAGGTTGATTTGGATGAAATGTTTGTCAATTGGTATTTAGGGAGGCCCTGCTATAATTTGATTTGTACATATAAATTTATCACAAGATTCGGTTTTTATTTGCCACGTAAATTGCAAAGTCTCATTTATTAATGAACACTGTGGTAATATGCCAATATAGTCTGGTTAGAAATTCTTGTCATTACCGGTTACTGTAGTCATTTATATCTATCTCTTGATAATTGTTTGACAACTGCGTAGTAGGGCCATAATAACAAATAATAATTACAAATTGTAAAATTTTATTGTATTGACATCAAAAGGTTGTTTTCTTAGGTAAAAAAAATGATTATGATTATTATAAGAATAAGGCAAATCTTTTCAAGAATACAGGGGTAATTCTTTGAGAATGAAGTTGTGATTTTACGAGATTACAGGAATGATTTTATTGAAATAAAGACTTTAAAAAAAAGACTAAAGTAAAAAAGACTTTTTTGACAAAGAAGGGCTGACTTTAAGCGAATAACATGGTAATTAACGAGAATAAAGCAGTAATTTTAAGAGAATAAAGTGTGGATTTATGAGAATGCAGAAGGGATTTTATGAGAATAAAACTGTAATTTCACTAGAATAAAGTGGTAATTTTTACGAGAATAGAGGGGTAATATTATGAGAATAAAGTGATTTCACGAAAATAAAGCAGTAATTTCATGAGAATAGAGGGGAAATATTATAAGAATCAAAGGTTCACTGTATGAGAATAATGTGATCATTTATCAACAATACAGTAATGATTTTATGGGAATTACATGGTGCCTTTAAGAGAATAAAGCAAAAAGTTTAAGAATAAAGTGGTATTCAACGAGAATAAAGTGGTAATTAATGAGAATAAAGTGGTAATTTTATGAGAATAAAATGTTAATTTTTATGAGAGTAATGTGGTGATATAAAGAGAATAGAGGGATCATTTTATGAGAAAGTGGTAAATGAAGGCTGCGCATTTAAAGGGAAAATAACAAGATTATCACCATTGTCAAAATGAGAAATGTGGAGCGTTTTGTCAGGCTGTCCTTAAGTAAAAATTTTACAAGATAAGAAAAATTGAATCTTTTGGATAAGGATTTAAGAATAATGTATATGAAGGTAGCCACACTTCGTCTCTTTTCTGAAGCATCAGATGATAACTTTATTTTTGTAATTTTATAACTTTCTTAATTCAAGCTTTATCCTTCCAATATTAAGTAAATTGTCAAATCTAATTTTTTTTTCAACGTGGCCCTAATAGTCTGTCTTCAAATTTATATTTATCAGTTTTCACCCTCAAAAATAAACTGGACTGGGGTGGACAACAGGTACATCCTCTACCAGAAGGGCCTAGGTCGTTTCCAAATGCTGAGGAGACGGAGGTCCGGCAGAGTGTGCAGGACTCTGTTAAAAACCTTTTATGACACTGTGGTTGCATCTCCAACCGTCTATGCTGTGGTCTGCTGGGGTGGAGGAAGCACAGAGAGGGACAGGAAAAGACTTGTATCCTGAACAACACTTCTCGCCCCCTAGATGAGTCTGCCGAAGCTTTGTGCAGCTCCTTCAGCAGCAGACTGCTACACCCAAAGTGTGAGACAGAGCGCTACCGCAGGTCCTTTTGATGTTGTGTCTGAAAAACCGGAACGCTTCGATCATTCATCTCCCTCGCAAAAACTACAAGTCCACAAATTGCACTGGACTATTTCAATTTATATTTGTTTGTCCTGGAGTTTGGACTCTTTTTCCATATTTATACCGTATTTATCTTTACTTAATTTATATAAATGTATATATGTGTACATATACACATTTAATACGTTGTTTATTTCTTGTCACCTTACAAACAAGGCTGCTGTAACACCCACATTTCCCCTTGGCGATTAATAAAGTTCTTTCTATTCTATTCGATATTGGCATATAATGCTAGGCCTTTCTAGTTTACAGGTAAGATGCGAGGGATTTTAAGCTACTCCCAATTTAAGATTGCTTCTCATGTCACATTCACTTGCCTCAGAAGGGTCTAGTACTGAAACAATGCAATTAATTTAATCCTGCAAATCAATCAGTGTCTGAGAATTCCTTTTTGAAAATGCCCCAAAGGTGAAATGTAATTGGAGTCATCAGGTAATCACAACATTAAACTGCTCCCCAGTTACTAATTTTAGTGCCTTGTGTGCAAAGTCAAAACCATCATTCAGTCTAATCATACGTGAATATGTTAATGAAACATTCCTTTAAAGGCATTTCGATAGATTTAACTCAATGCTTACCTGGTTTTCTCCCACACAGGTAAAAAGATAGTCGATCAGTCAGTTCATACTGAAGCTCTACCAATCTATTTGCCAGTTCATGGTGGTCAGCTTCCCTACAAAAGCACAGAAAAAAAAAACTCATATCATACTTAAAAAGGTGTACTGTGGACCAAATTTGCTTTGGAATTATAAAACATTTTTGAAAACAGCTAACCTTGCATGATCAATGGGAGTTTTGCCATTGCTGTCAGGGGATCCTGGATCTGCGCCATAAACTGCTAACAGTTCAGCCTGAGATACTTGTCCTGCCTTTGCAGCTACATGCAAAGGAGTGTTTCCTTTTTCCTAGAGGAGAAGCGGAGGAACATGACAAACTACTGTTATCTAAAATCAACAGATGGGTGAACATGAAGTTAAATGTTGTGGCTTTTAAGTAAAGCTGTAGAATCTTACTGGGTGAAAGAAATTAGCCTGTGCTCCCAGTGATAGCAACCGCAAGCAAGTCTCGAGATTCCCAGTGCGTACGCTTGAGTGAAGTTGCTGGAAAAAACAACTATAACTATGAATTCATAACGCCAAAGGAAAAGGAGCTGTGCAAAGACATGTCTCAGTTTTCTTTTCACCTTGCTTAAATCCTTAGCCGTTGAGCTGTCATCCTCCCGGCAAGGCATGCGATGGACAAATGCCAACATTTGATATTTGGCCTTTATGAACTCTGATTTGTTTGGGCTTTTAGGACAGCATGAAATATGGAGATTCATTAAGAAACATTAAATGACTACTTTGCACATTGTAAATATGGAATGTCATCAATCAAATAACTTGTTTTTTTAAATCTAATAGGTAGTTTCAAACACTAAACTCACTGCAGTTTGTCCTGAGGGTTGGCCTTGCGTTTTCCACTCATCACAGATGCAGGGTCCAGAAGAGAGTGCTCCCATATTGAATTTGCGCCATTACTGTATAATGTCTGAACCATCTAGGGTGAAAATAAAAATAAAATTGCAAAATTTGCCTTTCATTCGGACATTAAAATTCTGACAGTTCACTTCGTGAAGTGTCCCGTTCTAAATTTGGACAATATTAATACAACCAAGTAGGATCGGATGTGCAACTGTCCATAGATAAACAGATAGCAAAGGTAAAACGACTGCTGTATTCAACACTGCAGTAATACAGATGCTGTGCAAGAAGAATGTCTTCAGGGCATATCAGGAGAGATATTTCAGTCTCTGAGAATTTATGAACTACAAAAGAACACACCCTCTAAGCTTAGAGTATAGCTGTTACAAGCTTCAAAATAAGTAGTAAACTTTCCCATATGTGGTTATTACCTGTAGCTGCTTGGGAGGCCATGGTGTGTGCGTCAGGTGGCGGACCTGTGAGCTGTGTCTGCCCAGACTTCGATGAATGCTGCAGCACTCATCGCAAATCAACACACCCCTGTTCAACGAGGCCCAGCGAGGCTCTGAGGAAAGAGAGAACCACAACACTTGCTCTCACTGATCTCATTTCTAAAGAATAACCGATTGAAGAGGTCATTTATAAAATAGCTAAACGTAAAAGAATTTTACCCCATAGCTCTCTTAATCTGTTCTTGTTTGATTTGTAAGGCTCAGGCCAGACCAAAGCCTATTAAATGTACTTTTTAGTAGGAACACATAACAAAGAACAGGGGGGAAGAGATTCCGTTTTTCCAGTGTCTAAACTGATGACTTATGAGTATAAAAGGTGTCATTGCCATTCACCTTTTTTAAAAACAAACATTGTGAAGAAAACTACATTATTTAAAAAAAAAGAAAATATCAAATTAAACATTATTTTAAAACTCCTAAATTCCCTGTGTTAGACAGTCAGCCTTGTGGATTATCTATTACTATGTAAAACACAATAATAAGTCACATCATTGTGGAAACATTGGAAAAAGTAAAGTTTGTGGATGGTGATAGACAATAACCTCTGTAAGTAGTTCCTTAAGAAGCATGCACAAAATAACATAAAATTACGTCCAGCAGTTTATGAGGAGATGTTGTTAAATCTTCCCCATTATGGAAGGACAGATGGGTGGAGGGTAAAAGTAACACTACATTTATATATATATACAACCCCCAGCAGAAAATAACAATGGTTTCCATTATTAGAGACCTCTTGATCCTTGATTCATGTGACACCAGGCATGATCTACAAGTCATCATTTGAGGCAGGTCAACCTCGTTGTTCACCAATAGCGCAGCTTCCTCTTCCAAAACAGCCCAAATGTTATTGAAATTTTTACTGTTGACTATTCAAAAATGTATGGTTTTAATGTCTGAGTGAGAATAAACTTACATGATGCAGTGTAGACTGAACAAAATAAATGTTTACTTAACCTTGAACTATTTTGCATGTTTCTAGCTCACAGGCTTGTACCTTCTGGTTTTATACCGAGACTCTTCAAACCGCAAAGACCAAAACCAGAACATTGTAAATCCATATGACACTCAAATAGCCAATTAAATGTTAAGCAGATTGGGTGTCTTGCACTGTGACAGGACAGACAGCAAAGAATGTCTTTGCAGCAGCTGATGTGTAGGAGGAACAGCTGCAGTGGTTGCTGGTCAAATTAGGGCACCTGGTTTGTAGTTTTCAGAGTCCAACTGGCTCTTCTGCGCCAAGATCTGAGAGATGGTGCTGACGTGACTCTTTCGTCAACAAGTACTGCTAAATTTATTACCACACCTTGTAAATCTAAAAATATCCTAACAACTGGCAACAGTTGTATAGATGGGCAATCCGGGCAAGCTGCTGTGAATGCTGAATGTTGAACTGTTTGAATGTCATCATGAGAGAAAACACACTAACAACTTTGCAGTCAAATATTGTTTGTCTATTTCTGGAAATTTTTACAATGCTAAAAGAAAAATTCACTTCAACTGCAACATAACACATTTACAGTCGAAAAATAGGAAAAGAAATAGAGAACAGTGATCCGCATAGAGAGCATACAGTCAAATCACTCAGCATCCTGTTTGGCTTCCTGTGCCTGCAAAAAAACATCACGTCATTTCTATATAATTGAGACTTTCAAAAGTACCTCATACACTGCAACTACCTGTATTCCTTGCTCAACTTTATCAGAAATTAATGATTTGAATTGATTATAACAATATATGTCAGAGGAACTTAGCATCACTCTGATGTCATTTAGTGGACAAAGGCTGAGGCAGTCTTCAGTATTAAATCTGGTTTAATATGTCTGTCACTTATCACTAGAAAATAGTGCAACACCTAATAAAATCTGAAAACATAAACAGATTTAGGGTGCTTATGAAAACATGTTCCGATAAACGTATAAATGAGGGTGCTTATGAAAACATATTCCAATAAACGTATAAATGAACTTGTTTTTTAAAAATACATAGTTAGGATCAGTACATCTTCCATAATCCAGAGTTAAAAAAAACATACCATTTAGTGTATTTTCATTCAGTCATTCCTCATCAACACAACATGTTAATTCAGTCTTAAACTGTATACAAATTGTTTTTTAACACTTGTGTGTGATGGCAGGAGACCAGTTTGTCCACTAACTTTTTTATATGGATGTTTCAAAGAGCATGACACAGAGCTGCTAGGGTAACTTCCCTCTCAGATATCCTGATAGAAGCTAAAAATTGGTCGCAAATGTCTGCGCAGGTACGCTTAGGCAAACCTAAATATTTTTAATCGACTTAAAAGAATCACCCCCTCAAGATTTAAAACATGTGGGAGCAAACAGTTTGCTGCTTCAGTTCAAATCAGACCATAAGACCTGTCAACAACTTCTGTAGACTGAACATTACACCATGCTCTTCAGAAGGACAACAGAAGAAAGCCGCATGAACCAACATCCATCTGACTTAAAACAGCAGAATGAGGTGCGAAACTCAGATTGCCAGACATCACTGATTAAACTCTGGTTTGATAAAAAAAAAAATGTATGCTTACCTGGAAAACTACAGTCGGCGCAGAGCTCAGTATTCCGCATGCGTTTGGACATTATTTGCGCAGAAAGAAAGCTCTTGTAAAAATGTGCAGCGTTATTTCCGTGACGTTCCAGTAACCATCGATCACTGTGAGGACGCCTTCCGCGTTCGCTACATCCAGCTAATTAAAAACAATCCCACCAACGACCTGCTACTTCATTAAGCAGCAGCTAACCCCTTTCGGCTAGCGTTTGCATTTCGACTACAAACTAACATGTCACCACACGTAAGATACAAGGCTGATCCCTGAGAGTTGGTTGGATTAGCAGCTCATTGGCTAACCAGCATATGTCCGTCTGGCAGTTTACTATTCTGTAAACTCTGCCAGACAGCGGTCTAAATAGATAGGGTATTCCCAGCAGCAGCTGCGACTCTGACTTATGCAATATGGAACATTGGGCTCAGGGTTTGGTCTGTCAGGAAGGGCATGAATCCATTCTGCTACAAAGAACAATATCACATTTATTCGTTGGCAGATAAAGTTTACCAAGACTAATATAATAATCTGTCGTACTTAAATACAAGACATTTTCACAGTTCGACAGTTTGTACTTGTTTAGGGTGGAATAGAACCTAATAGACCTATCTGAGGGTCGAGTGTTACACTTTACAAGGAAGTGAGTTTAATATATTCACCCCTATGACCCGGCGCTTGAAGGATATGCTTCAGAAATAAGTAAATATAATTTCCTGTCAACAGTTATCAATTAAAATACCTCTCACACGGCAATATAACTATTATACTCTAACATGAAAAGACAAACACATGTCGCTGATATTTTTACTAGGGTCAGCCCTAATACAGGGCTTATCAGACCATCATACCCTGGGGTTAAATATTCCGCACAGTAGAACATAGCAGCCTCTTGTCATATATTTTCAGTCCTGATAAATATACTTAAAAACGCCTTAGTATGTTTTCATTTTACCATGCCATGCTAGTGGTTACGTTTATTATTTTTTACTTCCTGGTTTCTCCTTAAAGCCGACCATCTCATTTCGACGTTATAAAAGGGTGGGGCATAAAAGGGTGGAGCCATTGATTTACAGCGTCCGTTCTCCTGTTTACGCAGAAATCCCGATGAGAACGAATTAATCAACAAAATATCGATACACTGAAGGCAATACACGTACATTCAATTAAAAGCGGAGTTATATTTTAGATTTAATGGTTTATACAGTTATGATTTATACGGTAATGGTACCATACAGACATGTTGAATGGCTCTGTCGAAACTACAGCGGACCGTTTTTATTTTCAGAAGGCAACAATCCTGTATCTAATCCCGTCCTTTTTGTGATTGAACAAAATAATTGACAAGCTGTTCTTACAAATAAATTTCGATCAGTTCCAACGCTTGCAAAGCTTCATTAATTATGCTATATTAAGTGGTATGCAAGTAGACACTTTTAGCTGACGTTACACTTCCCATTATTCTCACTTCTGGCAACGTTTTTGACCTCGGCAATGGCGGTAATGAGTGTTCCTACGATAATTTTACACCCTGTATGATATATGTTCAATGATGTCAGATTTATATATTAGATATTTGTACTATTTGATGATACTTTTAGGTTAACCACATTTTAAATGATTGGAATAATGTGGAAGATAATTGCTGCCAAGCTAGAGAAATATTAACATTGTGTTCTAATGGGAAAGGTTTATCGTAAATACGTTATGTTTCAATGTTATAACCTGAAACGTTTCCCATTATAACTTGTTTAGGGTTGCTTGGCATATCAACGTGAAAATAACCACCTAAATATGCCATAAGGTGGCACTGTCCTGTCTTGTGTCTGAAGTTTGATATGTGCAGTGTAAACAGAAACGGCAGGACCACCCCGTGGGGATCCGGTGCTGAAAAACTACCAGATCAAATTTGTATAGCTCATATCCTTTGTTATGTTGGTGAAGTAGTTCCTGATCCATGCAGCCAGGTGGCATTTCCCCATGCTCACTTTAGCTTCCTTTTCATCAGTGATGGCTACATTGTATTATAAGGCACTGGAGGTCAAAACAAAACAAATAACAGTGCACTTGAAGGATGTGTGATTACATTTTTAATCATTCAGTCGATAGCCTCAAATAACAGCATTTTGTAATCATCTTCTTTATCATCCGGCTGTTCCCTTTCAGAGTCACAACAGTGGATTATTTGTTTCCTTACCAGTAAGTCTTTTTTGGAGTAACTGAATAAACAGTAGACCTTACAAATGTTATAATCAAAAGTCCCTCACCATTGTTGGAGAGGGAAACGGGAGGGATTAGTTGAAAAATACATCTGGGTCCAATTTAGAGCTTTGATATGGTGGTGTGATGAAAAACATATTAATTCATATTTTCCCTCCAATATCAATACTTGGCATCCTTTTGCAAATACAATATCATCACACAAAATATCCCAATATCACGCTGTATCAAGTTTTTCTCCCATCCCTGCCCCATAGACTTACCGAACTTCCAAATCAGGATTTTTGTTTCAGCAACTACCCAAGCTGCAGCCTCTATTGGCCTCTCGGTACCTGTCTGCTGCTTCAAGAGGCCCTTGTGTAAGGCAAGCTAGACAGGCATTCTTCTTCGGCTTGATGAATTCCTTCACTTCACTGCACTAGGGCCAATCTATGACTAGTGCAGATGTCCAAAACAAAGCACAGCTAAAGTTCTGATTGGGCAGATCTTTCCTCTCTGTCACAACCTTGCGTGTTTCTCTGTCATTGCGCAAATATGGGTTTAATTCAACATGGAGAGCTATAGAGTACCCGGAAGGAACCCCTTTTAGGATGCCATCCAAAGTCTTCAGCAAGACCAGATACTCCAAACTGCTATTTGATCTGAAGTGGTAAGAAGTCAGAGCCTTGCCCTCCGAGATTTTCAGTCAGATGAGAGATACCCTCTAGTACTCCAACATGGGTACGAGAGGGTACTCGTACTCCAACATTGTGCACCTCTATAGGTGCACACTGTCATGCATAGACGAGAGCCCAACTATGTTTAGTTGGTATCGTTCCATCTCCCACACCAGCTCCGGTTCTTTCCAGACCAGAAGGTGACATGGCACACTCTTCAGACCCAATGTGCAATGCCATGGCACACCCAGGTCCCCTCCGTTGCCTGCTACACTTTGTGTTTTTAGCTGCTTCCATTGCCATCAATGCAGGTTGTGAATCCACTGACGAGCAGCTTCATGGATTTTGTGTGAGCTAAACATGTCCAAGCCCCACAGACACCTGACACAAGACATTAATGAAGGAGCTCCCCTCCCAGGTCTTGCTCCAGAAGGTTTTCTGGTCTCTTTACTACAACTGGTGTCACAACTTCCGTTTAAACCTACTCATTGACGAATTTTGGTCTGGCCAATCCCCTGACAACAAATATGCCTTGGGAGACCCTACAAGGGACAGATTACCCTGACCACACTACCAGATCCCCCACATTAAGCAGGTGATTCTGAAGTGTTTCAGCCAAACTTTCACCAATACGCCCATTAAGTATAGAGCTTTTTCATTATGTTCATTTGCCTTATAAAAGTCAAGGAATATGATTTATAAAAAGATGCGTATCAGTATAATTTTAATAATTGAGCATAGAGATGATTATGTATGTTCTTGCCTTTACTAAAGACTGACTGACATTAATAAAACATTTGCATTACACCCAGGGGTCATCTTGTACATGATGAATGGCTGGATAGACTCCCTACAAAATATGCAGAACATGAATACAATCAAAATATAAAAGATTTTTGAAAAAACGGACAGGGAGGAAATGTAATCAATGCAAAGTAGATAATAAAATTGTAACCAAGAAGTCACAAGTGAAATATTTGAATTTTATCAAAACTTATATTCATCTCCATTCTCTGAGACAAATTCAAACAATTTTTTTAAGTGAGTAAAACCATTCATCCCTCAAATTGATTTAGACTTTAACAGGATGTGACTCGGATTTTAAAATTGGGTAATTTTATATAGCTATAAAGACAATGGCTTTGGGGAAATCACCTGGTCAGGATGGACGTCACGTACTACTAACTATCAGGTTTTCTGAGCTGATGTAAGAGATTTACCTTTTTGAAGCATTGAAAGAAAGTTTAGAAAGTAATACCCTACTAACCAAATTCAAGGATTGGATGATTACAATAATACCAAAAACAAACAAGTATAAAACAATTATTTACAGCTTGAAGCCAATTATTCTACTTAATGTCCATAACAAAATATTTACTCATGCACTGGACTTAGTAGACTTAAAAGTAGTATAAATAAAATTATTTATGATACACAGTCTGGCTTCTTTCGAAATCGATTAATACACAACAACATCTCACTTATTTTAGACTTGATGGATTATGCACATTTGGTAAAATAGTGAGTTAATATGGTATTTTTGGATTTCATTATAGCTTTTGACAAGCTTTTACACTCCCCAATTATACGCTCACTGCATTGCTTTGATGATTTGATGAAAGATTCATTAATATAGTTTCAATGTGGGAACAAAGGAATAACAAGGGTTGTTTTACTTCAATCTGGGGCTACTAGAAGATTTGATGTTAAGAGGGGTGTTCACCAGGGAGACTCGATTAGTCCACTACTTTTTATTCCGGCTTCTGAACTATTGGCTCTGCATATCAAAAATGAAAAAATACAAAATCATTAAATGTTATGGGCAATATCTTGATAATTACACAAGTAGCGGATGATACAACATTATTTTAAAAGATTCTGATCAAATTCCTAATGCTTTAAAAGCAGTGCCTCTTTTTAATATTTTTTATTTTGTATTTAAATTTTAAAAAAATTCTAAGATGTTGGCTACTCATCATAGCACAAAAACTATTAATTCATAATATTCTAGTCAAAGATGCGGTTAAATATTTGGGAATAACAATCCCTTAAAATCAGAGAGACATCGAAAACTATAACGTTCAAACCCGTTTTGCAAGAGCTGGTTACAAAGAAATACTTTAATCTTTGGTAGGAACTTGTTTATAAATATCGAAGCAATTTCCAGACTCATTTACGCAGGTGTATTAAGAAAATAATAAATCATTTTGATTTGGAATAATAAACAAAACTTGATTCAAAAAGGCGATATGGTTAAACCAATAGAAGATGTAGGTATGAATGTAATTGACTTTGTGGCAATGACTGATGCGATTAAAAAATTAATAGATAGATGGATTGCAGATCTTCATAAAAAAAATGAAAATGCAATATGGTTCACTTTACAATCTTATCTTTTACAAATGGTAGGAGAAACTAATTTTCTTTTATGGTGTGATTTTTATCTTTACATTTTCCTTTTAAGTTATCAAAGTATCATCTGAAGGTATTAATGGACTGGAAAATACTCTATATACAGAACTTCATCCCACATAATGCTACAATTTAGAAAAACAGGTATGCTTTACAAAAGAGGAATTCTTCGTTTAATAAAGATTGGATGGAGAAAGGAGTTTGGGCTATAGTACATTTAATGGATGAAGGCCTGTGGCTTTGATAAATTTGATCAAATACATTTTACATTATACACATGTGAAACCTTTGTCTATTACTCTATTTATTGAACAATTTGTGAGATCGTAAATGTGATAATAAGATTTTGAGGTTATTGATAACTATTTAATGTTTCCCCCTTCTTGTCCAAAGGAAAGTATTATCTCACAGATTTTTACGG